>JAJMSK010000048.1:0-84058 GCA_030578555.1 Diutina neorugosa
TCTTCTTGCCGCGAAAACAAGAAAATTCCTCGTTTCCGGTTTTAGCATGGATGATCTCCATATCGTCATCTTCACAAATCTTACCATCAAAGAAGCTGCTGAAGTCAAAAACGGTTAATGTTGTGTAATCAGCAACTGCAAGGCTGAGAGCCGAACCATCAAGGGCAGTGATCACGTCACAATCAATTGAAGTATTCACATTATCGGGTAACTTCTGTTGATGCCACAGCTGACCCTGATCCACGGAGTAATAAAAGTGGCGACCTCTAGACAAAACGAGGATGATGTTACCGTAGTTGGCAAAGTTGAATCTGTAGGGTTCGGCAAAAGCGATACTCCACGTGGCTCCATAATCCCGCAGGATCCAGGTTTGGAATTGATTTTCTGTTTTTGTCACCTCAGCGGAAGTATTACCAACAGCCATCATCATCCCGGCTTTGTCGGACACAGTAGGATTGCTCCAAAGCCCGCCACCTTTGTAAATCTTGAGATAACATTGAGCATCGACCCGACAGCTTTTGCCTTCCTCAGTGTCAGGATCGACAGCTAGTCGATGGTAAGTGCGACCGTTGTCAATACTATAATATCCTTTGTGTAATCCGAAATACTCAACAAGTTCGGCATCAGAGTTAAGAAATGTTTTGTTATCGTTCATTATCACGTCGGTCAGCAAAAGCGGGCGAAAATGACGACCCGTGGTGTCCAGAGTGTAAAGCTCTTCGGATGGATACATCAGGTGTCTATCTGGGACAAATGCAAAGCGCAACAATTGTGGAGTCAGAGCAACAAACCTCATGTCTTGCTTCAAGTCGACGTTCAGCATGTGCAATGAGTTGCCCAGGGTCAGGACGAACAACCGATACCGGTAATTGTCTCGCTGAACCTTCGCTTTTACCACGAGAAACCGCAGCTCCACGAGTACATCGACGATTTTAACCGGCTCGACCGCTGGAAGAATCAATTCCTGTCGCAGATGAAACCAGTCATCACTTCGCCATACGCTGCCAATTGGGTAATGTTCGCCGGGGGTATTGACGCCACACACCACTGAGCGCTCCGTACCACCAGTGAAATACGGCAGGGATCGAAGAAACACGCACGACTCAGCGTATTCGACATCTAAACGCAGCCACAGCTCACCACCATTGTCACTGTAAAAGTACATTCTGTAGTGGACACGGACACTTGACACCAGAGCTAATAGAAGATCGGGGTTAGCGGAATTGAATTGCAATTTCACTCGTTCCGAGTCACCACCAAGCTTGGTGCGTTTCCAGCTTTGGCCACTATCATTAGTGGTCGAAATCCCTCCATCTCTATCAAGGACAAACGCTCGAGATTTGACGGTGTCGTCCATTTGCAACTCCAGAATTTTGAATTGTTTGAGGTCGTCGACAACATCAAACGATAAGCCATTGTCCTTCAGTATATACACGTTATTCCAATCGTAAACGATAATGTTATGCGAGTCTTCAAAGTAATGAAGGGAATCGTAAAACAAAGTGACTCCAATGGGATCGGGTACCTGGTGGTGTTGATAAACGGACACCTGGCCAGCAGTCACACAGGCTACCAGGATGAGGATTAGTCCGAGGTGGAGCCATTGCATTGGGGATGGTGCGGAGATGGGTCCATCGTAAATGAGCGACGATAATGTGGAGTCTATGGCGACTCCGCATTTTCAGACCGACGATGAACTTCAAGATAATCAAACACGTGTGGAATTTGAGATTTTGCAAAAGAGAGGTCCAGTATCACGTTTAGTGTTAATGTGGTAACATTATAGACAGTGATAATCCGTTACTGGTAAGCTTAAAATCGTTTAGAGAAGTAAGGCGCGTGATATAGGTGAATTTTTCATCTTTCCCGAGATTCCGGAAATCATTCCATATTTTACCGGAATTAATCCTCGACTAATTCTCACTGACAAAATCATTTATTCCCACTAGTCACAAAATTAATTCCCACCTGTTCACACTAGCATTCCCCGTCCGGTGTATAAAGATTCCCACTCTTCACAAGAAATATTCCAACTCCGTTGAAATAAATTCCCACTATTTCTCACCTTTGCACTAACAAATATCTGGAATTTATTCTGAAAACCTGGGATTTTAAAAATTCAAACCTTCAATTTAATAGTTTTGGTAGTGGGAATCAATTTTGGGCTTACTTGGAATCACTTCGCACTTAGTGTGGATTAATTTAGACCGGAATGTGGAATCTTTTTTCTCTGAGACCGGAATTAAAAAGTGACGGAAATCGAGGATTGGGGAAAAATAAAATATTCACCTATATTCACAATAGAGTGAGATACCGCTCACAACCGAGACCACGATAAAAACAAGTCGGCTTTCCCTACATCTTGAAGTCAGTAGGATGAAATATGGCATCGAGCAGAGTCTGGTTGCTTTGGAAAACCTGTTAGAGCATACATATAGATCCAGCAAGACATAGCAAATTTCTTTTACCGTGAGCTAACACTTTCTCACATGTTGAGAGATTGATACAAGTTGCAAAGTTATTCGATCATCACTTGATTTATTTGAAGTCTGAAGCCTAGTTAAAATCCTTAAAATTCGTCATTTCGCCAATGGGCAACATTTGTTTGCACTTTTGAGTACCGTATTCGCATGTGTGGTGTACGGGGTACGGTACGGTGTACGGTGTACGATGTACAGTACAATACGGTATGTAGTCATGAGTACCACGCAGGATGAACAGCCCCTTAACAACTGACCCTCCTATAAATAGGTACCCTCAATTTCCTTTGACGCCACCGAGTTTTTATGAGAATGGACGACTTGATTAAGGGCACTTCCGCCGTCAAAATTGATGATGAAAAAGAAGAAAAACCTCACAAGAGGGCTCCGACGTTAAAAACTGACGACGAAATCAGGGCCAAAGTGATTTGTGACTATTTGGAGGGTGCCAGTGCCGCTGAGGCAGGAAGACTTAACAATGTCCGTCCTAGAATGGCTCAAGTGATCATTTCTACATGGCAAGCGAGTCCGAATTCGCTGGTGGTCCCTAAGAAAGGAGTACGCAAACCGTCACCTAACGTGGAATTGAGTGAAGAACAACAAAAGATATTCCTTAAAGCCATTGATGCGGAGCCGAACATGTCTCTTGAGGAACTACAAGATTTATTTGAGCTTTTTGATATCACTACCACCAAGGCAGCGATTAACAGGTTTTTACTTGATTATAAGCTTGTGTTAGCTAACTGCCCGAATGAAAGTAGAGTTAAGCCGGTCAAGACCAAAGCGGTTTGGTTATGGGTCAAGAAATGGAGATACGAGTCTTTTGCGTTTATAGGTGATACGACGTGGAATGTGATCAGAAAAAACACGTGGTTCCCGAAGACAAACGATGATTGCCTGAAAACAAGTGATGTCCAATATAAAGTGAATCTTGACTCGGTTATGTCTTTTGGTGGTTTTCTCGAGGTTGAAGTGAGACACCCTCAGCCTCCACTAGGTGATGAAACAGATGAACAAACGCTGGCTCGTTTAAGATACTCATTCATCGAAAAGGTATTACCAAAGCTTGATAAAACTAAGGTCAGATTAGTCCTATTGTACCATGATATGATGACTCCAGAGATTCGGCACATTTTGGAAATGCACCAGTTCAGATATATTGTTATGAATCGGGAAGACGGAGACCGCAATCCGTTGGAATCGATGTGGCCACAGTTGAAACTACGGGTGAAGCGGCACCGTTTGTCGCCAACCGATAACCTCAGTACCAGAGTTGCACAAGCTTGTAATTCGTTTACTCCCGAAGAGGTAACTGGGATAGTGAAAGACTATGAATCTCGTTTTGATCGTAAGTAATTGGTTTAGTTCTATGAATGAATATTAGTTGGATTGAATTCAGTGCAAAAGCATAGATCTTTTTATATTGGAAATTCTGCCGACAATTGAAAGTCCTCCCGACAGTCGGAAGTATTGCCGACATTCTGGCAACCACCAAAGCCGCACCGAAAAACCGGTAATTCGCCTCGCTTCATCCTATGGATTTCCTAAAGTAAGTCACCGAATAATTGACCCATTCCCCCCATTCATACTAACCACAATTCAGACCCAAACATACTAATCCGCGAGGCATTCCCGAGGCTCCGTTCATAGAGTCGGTGGACGCGGTGATCAAGTCTCCGGAAGAGTTCGAGCCAGTGATGCGGGCGTCCCAGGAACGGTTGCAGCAATACAAATACATGGAGCTTTCCAAACGACAACAGCTTGCTGATTTAAACACTAAGATCCCCGATATTGAGAAGAATCTCGCGGTGATTGGGGAGCTTCAAGCGGCGCAAGCCGAAGATGACCCCGAGCCCCTCGAGACCAACTTTGAGCTTAACGATACCCTTTACTCGCGAGCCGAGATCGACGTCGCCTCGACCAACCTGGTGTATCTCTGGTTGGGAGCCGACGTGATGTTGGAGTACCCCTTGGCCGAAGCGGTGGACTTGTTGACCGAACGGTTGCAAAAGAACCGGGATCTGGCCCAGATCGTCCGCGAAGACTTGGAATTCTTGAAGGAAAACATCACCACGATGGAAGTCAACACTGCCCGCTTATACAACTGGGATGTCGAGCGGAGAAAGCGCGAGCGAGTCACCGGTGGTGCCGCCTAGAACCACATAGAGGATCGTCGTTATTAATAGTACATATATATCTACCACAGACTGCCGCCAAACCCGCCGGCGTCGCCTTCCTGTTCCTGAGGCCCCCCGTAGGTGGTGAACCCCCCGTGGTTGGCGGCTTCGTTGGCCTCCACCAGGTCCTTATTGAGCTCGACACTGATGCCCGCGAGCTTCATTTGTAACACTTCGATCGACTTGAGGAACACTTCGTCGGGAGGTAACACTCCCACCGTTTCCACGTCCATGTAGAAGTTTTGCGGCACCGCCTTGTAGTCGAAGGGAGCGTCGGGGTTAGGGGCTTCTTCCCACTCACAGTTTTCCAGCCGGGGCCATTCCTTATCGGCGTCGACTTCGTACCAGTAGTCGGTATGTTTCAACTTGTTCCAAGGATCGTATTCAAAGCCAATGGCAGCACACGGAGACCACTTGGCGTGTTCCTTAGCGATACCCTTTTTGGCGATACAAGTGATGCGCAACTCCTGATGTTTCCGCAACTTGCAAATCAACGGACCTTTCCGTTGCGGGTCCCGAATCACCGGGTCCCCAAGCTTCAACCCGTTGCTGAACTTGGCAAGGTCCAGCGCGTACACGTTCATCGTCGAGTCCAGATCGCACTTGGCTGCCAACTCGAGTCTCACCAGACATTTGGCACAGTAGTTGTCACAAGTGCAATCCCGCAGGTAGGATAAGTCGGAGATGCCTTCGGAGGAAAGGGGGATCATCCCCAACCGGTGACTCAAGAACTCGTCGGCTAACACCAGGGTATTGACGTCGATTTCCACGAGGTCGATGGCGAGCGTCGGCACTTCGGCGAGCATCGTTCGCCGGAGCGAGTTGGCCATGGCAAGGTCGACATCTTTGAGAATGAAGTTGACGTGGTCCTTGTCCAGCTCCCGGATCGTCACCGTGGGTCCGTCGCTCTTGTCGATGTCCATGGCTTCGTCCCTTGGTGAAAAACCGTCTTTGAGCCCAAGATCGCGACCATCACTTGGGGCGTGCGACTTGGTGCGGCTGCCGCGAAAAACAAAACTGAACCACGGAGACAGTCAGACATCAAGAATACCATGAACATCAATATCCCCGATTTACGCTTCGAGCAACTGTTCATGAAACTGCTATGGACCTACGCGGGAAATGCGCCTCAAAAGACCACGGGACTCACCGACGACGAGCTCAATCTCCTCAGCGAGCAACTCGACCATGACGAAGCCACCGAAGTCGAAGCGGGCCCCCTCTCTCCCATCACTCCGGGAGTAGTGGTGTTTGCCATTTTAAAGGATCAGATCATCATGCCGTTACTTCAAGGGTTCCTCTGGACGGGGTTTCTCATTGGGATGCGTCCATTCTTTGCTCAAGTCGTTCGCTCGGGTCAGCGAGCTGGGAGCCAACTATATAAGCTCATGGGGTTCGACGCCATCTTGGGACGTCAGCATATTTGACAGTCATACACGTTATATATCCTATATGTTTTTCTTTTGCTAGAGACCGGCTCAAAAGGCAATTTTTAGGCTCGCTCGCTTGTCGAGCATGGTGGTTTTATCGACGGCGAGCCGTTTGGGGGCTTCCGTCTTGGCTGACGGGGGCAGGTCGAGACGAGGGTTGAAGCCAAGGGTGACGTCATCATGGGAAAGCACCGAGTCATCGAAACTGGTGTCGCTTTCAAGTTCCATGGTCACGGGAGCGATTTGGATCTTGGTCCGTTTGGGCAGACCTTCGGGCTCCACTGGCACCACTCGTTTCGGGGGACGAATAAACTCATCATTACCGCTAACCTCGAGGCGTTGTTGCATGTATTCTGCCGTGGATCGTTCGATGGCAGTATCGTAATCACCGTTATCGAATGCTTCGAGAGCCTCGACGAGACCATTGACGTCACCAGGAGGGTCATTGGTGATTGCTTCGACTAATTGTTGCGGAAGATAGTTGTAGTCGTACAACTGGTGCACAAGATGGTCAAAGAGGATCAGCAGGTTGATGAGGATGTCTCGTTCGACGGCTACTCCAAGTTGGGAGACAAGCTTGTCAAACACTACGCGGATGCTGGCGTGCCAGCCTTCGTGTTCTTCAAGACGACTCAAAATGTGCCGTACCTGGGTCTCGAGAAGGTGATCGGCCTCGGTGGGAGCTGTGTACTGGAGTTCAAGGTCGGTGATTTGTGCTTCCATCTTGCGGAGGATCTTTTCACAAAGGGGAAGCACTCGAGGAGAAAACGCATCGGCATCAGGACGTTGGAGGATGGCGACAATAAGTGAGTCGACGTTGGTTTTCTGTAGGATGATGAGCTTCCGCTTAGCTAATTGGTAGTACTTTTTCCACTTATCTGTCACGAGTCCCTCCAATGACCGACTGAGGCTATTGATGGCTTCCATCACTGCCTCCAATGCTTGTGCTTGATCGCGAGTAGTCTTAGTAATGGCAGCAGTGACCACTTCCATCTCACGAGCTCGAAGATCATCAATTTCGGCTTTTTGTTCGGTGATCATCTTAAGATACAGTCCCACGTGTCGGTCCAAATTGTGACGGTTACGATGGAGCTTCGTCTTTATTTCTTTGGCTCGGTCAGCGTATTTGAGGGTGTTAAGGGTCTCATCATAATGTTGGCTCAGGGGCAGCACACACACGATCATCACCGTCTTGCAATTGCCTCCCAACAGAAACTTGAGGAGACGAGTAAGCTTCAGGTCCCGATAGGGGACGTGGTTACGTCGACGAGGATCGCAGAGAGCGTTGATGCAATTGCCGAGAGCCAAAAGCAGACGGTTGATGTTAGCGCCTTCGGTGAGACGAGGCCCTCGGTTTTTGGTGGCAGCAGCTCGTTCCAGTCCCGCTAAATCGATGATCAGAAGCGTAGCAAACGTGTGTTCCTGGCTGACGTCAGCAGTACGATCACGTTGGACGACATTGATTTGCAACACGGCGTGAGACCGGCTCAGAGTGGCGTTGGCATCGGTGGCGGAGGTGGTGCGGTTGCCGTTACCGACCATGATCAAGTTCATGACATCATCGACGTTTTGTGGGGTGTGGGCACTGAGGTTGGTGACACTGATTTTATTATTAGCGTCTTCGCGAAGCACGAGCTTTTTGGGGCTGGTGGAAGGACAAAGGAGGTCACAGATGGTTTCGTTATAGATCTCGAGGAAGGATAGCGTCACTTCAAACACCTTGGTGTCCCGAAGCGAGTCGATGCGTTGGTATAGTTCTTGCATCGTCAAGAAGATGACCCCCGGGTCGTGAGGCAGACCACTGATGGTATGAGTCTTACCACACCCCGTAGCTCCGTAGGCAAACACGGTGGCGTTGTAACCATCTAAAATCAGGTCGAGAAGCGGTCGGGTGGTGTTCTGGTATACTTGTTCCTGGGTGGTGTCTTGATCAAATAACCGATCAAACACAAACCGGTGTTCTCGAATCCGTGAGTTCAGTCCCAGCACCCCAAACGCTTGTCTTTGAATCACGTTCAAAGGGTTAGTTTCGGGAGGATCGAAGATGAGCATCTTATCGTCAACCACGTCCAAGATCAGGCGGATGGCTCCATGACCTTTAGGGGAGGGGGTCTGATTCCGAGGTTTCTGGGAGAATGATCCTTCGGAAAACAACGACATGTCTTCGTCGGGCTCCACAAGCATCGCCTGCTCCTGTTTGGTGAACGGACGGACACGGACGGCGACGGTGATCGAGCTCAGCTTAGTGGTTTCCATTGCCATGGCCATGGGGACACGAATAGCACGAAAAGCACGAAAAGCACTGAAAAGGCACGGAATCAACACTCACGCCAACAACACAAGATCGATGAGGGGGTTTGGAGATTGGTGGGGGTGCTCGGTGGAGTGTTTGTGATTGCAATCGGATCTCCAGATGCGGCTGGTAAAGTTTATATTTTTCCCCGATTGAGTTCAGTCGCGCTCGCGTGGTACTGCAGGTAGTACCCAGACTAATTACACTACGCTACGCACACCTACACTACGCTACGCACACTTACCATAGTGGAACGACAGTGGGTGCGAAGAGAGAGGACACTGGTGGTGGAGTTAATGAAACAGTGGGTGGTACGACACTGATGAGCCAACTCCCATAGTAAACGGCACTAATTTTATGTTATTATTGTAAGTAAGCAGTAGTGAAGACAGTTAAATGGAGTAAGCTAAGTAGGCAGTTAAGCAAAGTAAGCCAGTTAAGCCAAGGGAAGTGTGAGGTAAGCTAGTGTCGGTGAAGGGTTGAGTGTTAGGGTAGAGTGTTAGGGCTGAGTGTAAGGGTCGGTAAAAGGCTGAGTGTAAGGGTCGGTGAATGGCTATTTCTATTTATGGTAAGCGATGAGGAAAAACTTGATCTCAACGGTGGAGGGCATACAAGCGCCTGTCATTTTTGTCGCACCCATTGACGGACCCCGAGGAGGAGGGGAAAGCCGTATTGGGAGATGGCTTTTGGGGATTTTTTTTTGTTTGTGGAGGTTACCAGAAATGGGAACCAAGGCCCCCACGTGGACTTAGGACAGGAACACGTCAGATGCGGGGGGAAAAGACATCCCTTCGCCCCTCTATTAAACATTCTAGCTACATATTCTTTTTGGAGGTGGTGGTGTCGGCTTCGTCGTCGGTGTCGTCCTCGTCGCTGCGGACGTCCTCGGCCCCCGACCCCGTCACCACTTTGTAGGCGACCTTGGCGATCATGAACATCCAGATCAAGGTGATGAGCTGTAACCCGCCCAACATGCCGAGGAACATGTTGACGATGCGGGTGTTCCAGCACCGCTTTTGCCCCAACCCCACCACGCACTCCGCCAGCGCCATCAAGCTCACCGCCTTGTTTTTGGCGTGCCAAAAGAGGTAGTTGTACACGCCGTGGCGTAACGTCACCCACAGGACGAGGAACACGATGAACATGGCGTCACAAGCCACCCGATGACCGGCATACTTGAGCAACTTCGCCGCCGCCAAAAACACGTCGACCGAGTCCATGATCATGAGCACAAGGTTCCCGATGCGGGTGAAGTAGTAGTAGTACAGGGTGACGATCAACGCCACCGTGATGATGTGGTGGCTGAGCATCTGCCAGTGGTCTTTGCGTGGCGCCTCGATGTGGAGGACAAAGATCTGCTGGATCCAGAACCCCATCAGCATCAAGTAGTAGATCTTGAAGTACTTGGTCATGTTGTAGTGTGGCCACCCCCGGTAGATGTTGTCGACGTTCATGAAGTAGGGCGAGTGCCAGTAGATGATGGCGCCGAACACGAACGACGCCAAGTAGTAGATGAAGCACCACCCTTGTTCGGCAAAGCGGACGCGAGCCTTTTTCAGCCGGATCCCCATCGTCAGCGCCATCGGGGCGAGGATGTATTGCATGGAGTAACTGCGTAAGAACGTGAGGGTGATCACCCAGTTGATCACGTAGTAGACGTCCTCGATGCCAATATCGTAGTAGCGAGTCTCGTCGACGGGGTACTGTAAGTGGATGAACTTCAGCGTCACCGGAGTGAACGGCGGGTAGCACACATGGACGACGTAAAGAAGCAAGAGAAGGGTGCGGGATATCCGGATCTGGTTGCGCTCCACCTGCGCCAAAAACAGGTTGTGGTAGTCCGCTGTTGCCGTCTCCGCCATGGCGTTGGTTCCTTCGCGACAGGTGAGCAAAAGCGGTTTTTTTTTCGCTAACCTGCCACGCACTCGGTGCCAGTCGCGCCTGCCTCAAGGGGGATGCCCGAAGGGGCGTTCCGGAGTTATCACTGAGGAAGCCTCGATCAGGCAATTGTCGCCTCGAGGTCGGGGGGCTTTGTTTTGTCCTGATTAACCCCAATCGGCAAGTAACCCACGGTTAGACATTGTCGAAATTGTCGAGACTCCTTTGTACTCCATTGTAACTTGTATCTACACGGAATAGGCTCATCGGGGGCGGAGCTTGTAATTGGTGTGGAACAATGGGAAAAAAAGAATTCGGTAACGGTTCGAGTCGAACGTTTTCCTCGGCCCCGACGATGCGAACCCTTTCATCCGATTTGAGTCAAGGTTGCGAGCGCCGGCCCTCGATAGCTGCCGAAACCGGGAGATAAAATGGTGAATGGGAGATAATGAACGATACACCAGCCCCGGGTGTTAACTAAATAGAAGCTTATCTCTGGAGGAGCATGAGCTGTAGCGCCTTCTTGATCGTGTTTTCGTTGTAGCGGTTCCACACCACGTACAAATTGACCATGTCCTGCATCGCCTCGACCACTTCATCCAAATTGATGTGGGAGTGGGTCAAAAAGTTCATGAACCGGTTGATTTTGACGATCTCGTCGTCGCCGTTCATCGTGTTGAGATCTTTGGCCAGCATGTGGCCGCCATTGCTGCCACCAGGGTTCACGAGGGTCATAAGGTCATCGATGTGCATGTTTCCGTCGGCCAGCGATCCCAGTACCGCCGTGGTGCGGTCTCCCGGAGCCAGTGATGATGATAATGCCGTCAGATCACCACCCCCACCACCATTCAGACCGAGACCCCCACCTCCGCCTCTCAATTGCGCCATATTCTTCTTGAGGACAAACGTGATGTAGATGGCAGCAGCAGCCACGATATGCGGAGGCATAAATAACGGGAGGTCGGTGATATAGCTATCGTTGATGAGCGACCACGCATTTTGTAATTCGTCATCACTAAGCTTAAAGTTGTAAATGGCGGTGTTTTGGTGCAAAAAGTCCCGGATCTGGATGAGCGACTTGTACGGGTGATGAAGGTAGAGGTACGAGTCCATTTCCTCCACCAAGTAGAACTCAAACTCCGCCAATCGAGTCACATCGTGGGGGATATACTCGGGCCATAAGTTGCGAGCTTCCAGAAGGATAAGGCGAATGTGCTGAGGACACTCCTCCACTTTGCATGCCACGTAGACACACGTCGTGACCAATAAGTATACGTTAATCTCCTTGACCAGGACTCGAGTCAAAAACCTCAGTAAGTAGACTTCAGCGGTTGCCAACGCTACCTGACGGATGTTTAACCGACGTCCAAGCCTCACAAGTAGGGTGTGGAGGTAGATCCTCATGTTATGGTCGTAATGGACGTTGGCGTAGTCCTTGATGAGCCCATTTTGTATCATCTTCTTCTCAAGCAAGAGCACTTTGCGGCGAGCCTCCATGAGCAGGTGGCGAGTCATCTGCCACTTCGACCGTTGACTCAGGGCCCAGTAATCAGCAGACATGGTGGTATAAGTCACGTTACTCTGCGGAGGAGAATCGTGGAGTGAATTCCAATGGTCAAGCCGCAAGTGAGACAGTGGCGCACTCTACTTACCACTATGAGGGAATGACAATCGTTAATGACGTTTACATCGACTAATTCAATTCCAGCAAAACTATACCATAAACCTGAACCCCCACTATCATTACTATCATGACTTCTACCTAATTCCTGCTTTATTGTGTCTTAACCTTTGTTGTGGTGATCATTAGATGGCAATGGACGGCAATGGAAATGGCAACCTGTGGTTCGTTCAAATGACGATCTGCGCATCTACCTTTATCTACCATTATCTACTAAGTCATAGGAACCATTAAACAATGGTTTGTGGCTAGTTTGCTCTCGTTGGAAGACTTCCTCATCGGTTGATTCTCACCAGCCACTTGATCGACCCTCGCACCATATCCCTCGCCAATTCGCTGCTAATGAAGGCAATCAAAAAATTCCACACCAGCAACCCGGAACCGGAACTGGCAATTGACCGGACGGTTCCCGACCTTCCTGCGGCCAAATTGAGCGATGAAGACCGCTACTTTACCGCCCACACTCCCCCACAATACTTGGACGAAATCGCCAAGTTGGTGGACGATTTTGTCGAATTCCACCGTCAGCTGGGGAAACCAGTGGTGCTTGTCACTTCGGGGGGGACTACGGTGCCATTGGAAAACAATACCGTCCGGTTTATCGATAATTTCAGTGCTGGGACTCGCGGGGCGACGTCGGCAGAATACTTTTTACAAGCGGGGTACGCCGTGGTGTTTTTGCATCGGGAATTCAGTTTATTACCCTACTCTCGCCACTATAGCCATACCACCAACTGCTTCTTGGACTACATGACCGAAATCAACGGTAAGATCGAAATTAATCCCGACTACGCTGCCGATATGCTCAAAGTGCTCCGCAAATATAACGAGGCCCGCGAATCTCGCCTGCTCTTGTTGATTCCGTTCACCACCGTCAACCAGTACTTGTACACGCTCAAGACGGTGGCGGAAATCATGCAAAAGTTAGAAGCGAAGGCGTTGTTCTACCTTGCGGCGGCGGTGCTGGACTTCTTCTTACCCCTGCTGAGGATGCCTCAGCACAAGATCCAATCGCGCGATCAAGAAGGAGGCAAATTGGTGGTTAACCTCGAACAAGTGCCGAAGTTTTTGTCGAGACTCGTGGAAAACTGGGCTCCAGGGGCGATGATCGTGTCGTTTAAGTTGGAAACGGACGAACTGATCTTGTTATCGAAGGCCAAGCTGGCATTAGACAAGTACCAGCACCAGTTGGTCATTGGTAACTTATTACAAACGCGGAAAAAGGAGGTGGTGTTCGTCACTCCCACCGGCGACACCAAGTGGATCAAGTTATCCTCCGCCGACATCGACGCCAACAAAGAAATCGAAGCCATCATCATCCCCGAAGTGGTGTCGCGACACCAGGAATGGATGGACCAACACACATCCTAAAAACCCATGTATATTTATCATTACAAGATTAGAATCGTCTACGCTTCCGTTGCGCCTCCTTGATGCTCCGGCGTTTGGCCTCGAGCTCCCCGTTCTTCCGCTCCAAGTAGTTCGTGGCCTTTTCGTCATGAAGCACCTCTTGTGCAAGCGTGGTCCCGCGCTGCTTGCGCAAAAGCTTATTGTAGTAACTGGTGTTGCCCTCGATGATCGTCCCCATCTGGAACTGCTTGGGGATCTCCCACTTGTCCTTTTTATAGTGTCGTTTCGGGTCGAGCGCCGCCCGATTCTTGATGATTAGCAAGTCCCGCTTGATCTCAGGCGTCATCTCCGGCGTCCTCATGTTGAACCATTTGGCTTCGTCCAATTTCTCCTGGGTTACCTTCTTCCGAGGCGCTACCAACGGGTCATTCAACGTCACCACATCCTGCTTCCGCTGAGGGGGCTCGAGCACCGCCTCAATCTTGGGAAGACCCAACACCGTTCGTTTCACCTGGTCGATCTCTTCGGGAGTGTCTGTGCTCACGGGGGCAGTCTCCTGTCGAAGTTCGGCGAATAGGTCCAGTAAGCTCATCGCTAGATAATTTGGGTGCTGCACAGAGATTATCTTATCGCACCAAAGTGGTAGACACTGTAAGTGAGGGATGAGGGATGAGGGATGAGGGTTTGCAAATTCGACTGTGAACTGATAGCTTCTTCCCTTCTTATAACTAGATTGTATTTATATGTCTATTGATCCTCTTTTTGGTTCTTCTTCCCATGACAGAATATACACTAAGGTATACCAGAAGAGTGCACCAGTGCGAGCTATCCTCATATGTAAATGACACCTATCCAGTACACTTAAAAGCATTATCTTACTAGCTACATCCATTAACAAACAGCTTGTTGGTAAATTTCCTGTTTTGCGTCTCATTTGTCAAATAAATCGCATTTAAAAGACTTAGCGGTTAATTGCAAATATGTCTTGTCTTTTGACACTACGGAGTTCAAATGGATCTTTTTTCCATGTTGAATGATTTGTGATAGACTTGATACCAAGTTAGGTGATAGAGTACAAAAGTAGTTAGAGTGGAGACATATTATCACTGTGGGCAATGCGATTGTTAATGGTGCGATGGTTTCGATCAGGTTAAGTATAATTGTTACACGTCTATTAGCTTAATTGAGTATACAATTTCCGTAGTGGTGTTGCTCACCAAATGTAAATGCCAGTAAAAAACAGCCATATGTTAACAATGTCACGAGATGTTAACGAAATAAAAACAATACTTTCGAGTTCAGTTAAAATTAAACCGAAACAAAAGCCACGAGGAATAAAAGTCATGGCAATGCAAGAAATTTTTCATTAAAGCTTCACTGAAGCTATGGGGTGGTATCATGAGTAATCAAGGGGTGGGTCTAATTTAAGCCCAAGCCTTGAGGGGAGTAGTGACGTACACGGTCGAAGCGTAGGTCACGGTACATTCACCAGGAACGGTGATCGTCACGGTTTCAGGAGTCGGTGCACACCAGCAGTACGACGACAGCGACGAGGTGGGAGGAGGGAAGCCTTCCGAAGTCGAGGTGGGAGGCGGGTGAGAACCAGTTTCCGACGACTTCGACGTAGGTTCAGGTTCGGGAACCGATTCCGACGACGAGGTAGGAGGAGGCACAGTCTCAGACGACGAAGTGGGAGGAGGGAAGCCTTCCGAGGTCGAGGTAGGAGGAGGTACCGATTCAGACGACGACTTCGACGTGGGTTCAGGTTCAGGAACAGATTCCGACGACGAGGTAGGAGGAGGCACAGTCTCAGACGACGAAGTGGGAGGAGGGAATCCTTCCGAAGTCGAAGTGGGAGGAGGCACCGATTCAGACGACGAAGTGGGAGGAGGGAATCCTTCCGAGGTCGAGGTAGGAGGAGGTACCGATTCAGACGACGACTTCGACGTGGGTTCAGGTTCAGGAACAGATTCCGAAGTCGAGGTAGGAGGAGGAACCGATTCAGATGACGACTTCGACGTGGGTTCAGGTTCAGGAACCGACTCAGACGAAGACGTAGGAGGAGGAACAGATTCAGATGACGACTTCGACGTGGGTTCAGGTTCAGGAACCGACTCAGACGAAGACGTAGGAGGAGGAACAGATTCCGACTCAGACGACGAAGTGGGAGGAGGCTTGCTGGTAGTCGAGGTGGTAGTGGTAGTCGAGGTCGTCGTAGTGGTCGAAGTCGTAGTGAAACAAGACTCAGAAGGCAGCGACGTGGGAGGAGGGAAGGTTTCCGACGACGAAGTGGGAGGAGGAGCGGTCTCAGACGACGAGGTAGGAGGAGGAACCGATTCCGACAGCGAGGTAGGAGGAGGAGCAGTTTCCGACGACGAAGTGGGAGGAGGAACCGACTCAGACGACGAAGTGGGAGGAGGAACCGACTCAGACGACGAAGTGGGAGGAGGAACCGACTCAGACGACGAAGTGGGAGGAGGAACCGACTCAGACGACGAAGTGGGAGGAGGAACCGACTCAGACGACGAAGTGGGAGGAGGAACCGACTCAGACGACGAAGTGGGAGGAGGAACCGACTCAGACGACGAAGTGGGAGGAGGAGCAGTTTCCGACGACGAAGTGGGAGGAGGAACCGATTCCGACAGCGAGGTAGGAGGAGGAACCGACTCAGACGACGAAGTGGGAGGAGGAACCGATTCCGACAGCGAGGTAGGAGGAGGAACCGACTCAGACGACGAAGTGGGAGGAGGAACCGACTCAGACGACGAGGTAGGAGGAGGAACCGATTCCGACAGCGAGGTAGGAGGAGGAACCGATTCCGACAGCGAGGTAGGAGGAGGTACCGACTCAGACGACGAGGTAGGAGGAGGAGCAGTTTCCGACAGCGAAGTGGGAGGAGGCACCGACTCAGACGACGAAGTGGGAGGAGGAGCGGTTTCCGACAGCGAAGTGGGAGGAGGCACCGATTCCGACAGCGAGGTAGGAGGAGGTACCGACTCAGACGACGAGGTAGGAGGAGGAGCAGTTTCCGACAGCGAGGTAGGAGGAGGCACCGACTCAGACAGCGAGGTAGGAGGAGGAACCGATTCCGACAGCGAAGTGGGAGGAGGTGCGGTTTCCGACGAGGAAGTAGGAGGAGGCACCGACTCAGACGACGAGGTAGGAGGAGGAACCGATTCCGACAGCGAAGTGGGAGGAGGTGCGGTTTCCGACGAGGAAGTAGGAGGAGGCACCGACTCAGACGACGAGGTAGGAGGAGGTGCGGTTTCCGAAGACGAGGTAGGAGGAGGAACCGATTCCGACAGCGAAGTGGGAGGAGGAGCAGTCTCAGACGACGAGGTAGGAGGAGGAACCGACTCAGACAGCGAAGTGGGAGGAGGAGCAGTCTCAGACGACGAAGTAGGAGGAGGCACCGATTCCGAAGACGAAGTGGGAGGAGGTGCGGTTTCCGACGACGAAGTGGGAGGAGGCACCGACTCAGACGACGAGGTAGGAGGAGGAGCAGTCTCAGACGACGAGGTAGGAGGAGGAACCGACTCAGACAGCGAGGTAGGAGGAGGAGCAGTCTCAGACGACGAAGTAGGAGGAGGCACCGATTCCGAAGACGAAGTGGGAGGAGGTGCGGTTTCCGACGACGAAGTGGGAGGAGGCACCGACTCAGACGACGAGGTAGGAGGAGGAACAGATTCCGACTCAGACGACGAAGTGGGAGGAGGCTTGGGAACAGTGGTAGTCGAGGTGGTAGTGGTAGTCGAAGTCGTGGTAGTGGTCGAAGTCGTAGTGAAACAAGACTCAGAAGGCAGCGACGTGGGAGGAGGGAAGGTTTCCGACGACGAAGTGGGAGGAGGAGCAGTCTCCGAAGACGAGGTAGGAGGAGGCACCGATTCCGAAGACGAAGTGGGAGGAGGTGCGGTTTCCGACGACGAGGTAGGAGGAGGCACCGATTCCGAAGACGAAGTGGGAGGAGGTGCGGTTTCCGACGACGAGGTAGGAGGAGGCACCGACTCAGACGACGAGGTAGGAGGAGGCACCGACTCAGACGACGAGGTAGGAGGAGGCACCGACTCAGACGACGAGGTAGGAGGAGGCACCGACTCAGACGACGAGGTAGGAGGAGGCACCGACTCAGACGACGAAGTGGGAGGAGGGGCGGTTTCCGACAGCGAAGTGGGAGGAGGCACCGACTCAGACGACGAAGTGGGAGGAGGAGCGGTTTCCGACAGCGAAGTGGGAGGAGGCACCGACTCAGACGACGAAGTGGGAGGAGGAGCGGTTTCCGACGACGAGGTAGGAGGAGGAACCGACTCAGACAGCGAAGTGGGAGGAGGAACCGACTCAGACGACGAGGTAGGAGGAGGAACCGATTCCGACAGCGAAGTGGGAGGAGGAGCAGTCTCAGACGACGAGGTAGGAGGAGGAACCGACTCAGACAGCGAGGTAGGAGGAGGAACCGACTCAGACGACGAGGTAGGAGGAGGAACCGACTCAGACGACGAGGTAGGAGGAGGAACCGACTCAGACGACGAGGTAGGAGGAGGAACCGACTCAGACGACGAGGTAGGAGGAGGAGCAGTTTCCGACAGCGAAGTAGGAGGAGGAACCGACTCAGACGACGAGGTAGGAGGAGGAGCAGTTTCCGACAGCGAAGTAGGAGGAGGAACCGATTCCGACAGCGAAGTGGGAGGAGGAGCAGTCTCAGACGACGAGGTAGGAGGAGGAACCGACTCAGACAGCGAGGTAGGAGGAGGAGCGGTCTCAGACGACGAGGTAGGAGGAGGCACCGATTCCGAAGACGACGTCGACGAAGGAGGAGGCTTGGGAACGGTAGTCGTGCTCGTTTCAGGGGGAGGGTAGATGGTGGTAGTAGTCGTTTCACAAGGAGGGATCTTGGGAACGGTGGTAGTACTAGTCACCGGAGGAGGCACGATGGTGGTGGTGGTAGTTTCACAAGGAGGCACCACGGGAGGAGGAGTGCTGCTAGGAGGAGGCGTAGTGCTGCTGCTCTTAGACGGCTTAGGCGGGTTGCAGTCACACTTCCAGCAGTATTGGGGGAAGTTGTGCTTGGGGACGGTACACTTTTGGAGCAAGCTCAGGATGTAACGGAGATCTCTCTTTTCTTCAGCAGTGTATTCGCCAAAGGTGCCTTCGTCTCTCTTCTTGTTTTCCGACACCATCTTGTCCAACACTTGGGTGGCGTCGTCGACTTGTTCGAGGCCAGCAGCGTTGACGGCGTCGATCCCGTAGACGATGCTTTCACCGAACTTGGTTCTGATTTGTTTGCAGATGTCGGACGCGTCCCACTTGAAGCCAATCTTAATCTGGAAGTTGGCGGGGATGCAACAGAGGTCAGGCTTGGGACGTTCGGGCTTACAGAGGAACGACGTCGACCACTTACACCAGTTGTTGACGTTCCAGTTGACGCCCTTGATAAGGGTGATGTCACGGCTACCCGTGTTGGAGATGACACACGAGTCAATCTTGGAGCCGATGGCAGTGTGCAAATCTTCGGCGTAGTCGGCTTGGTAGTTAACCACCACCCGGTAGAGGTCTTCGTTGCCGGCGGCTTTGTCAACGTTGGACACGACAAACCCGGCCTTGGGTACCCCGACTTGGCTCACCCCCAGCGCCAGGTCCTCAGGAAGGGTATCTTCACGCTTGTACAACCCTTGTTTGACCTTAGGGTCACACAACACCGGTTGCTTGTAACAAGTGTAGTCGGGCTTCTTGTAACACCCGTCGAAGAAGTGCCCTCCGCCAAACACGGCGAAGGTTGCCAATGCTGGCTGCACAATCGCAAGCAACAATGTCAACTGGGCGATGCCAATTGAATCAAGCTTCATTGCTACTAAACAACAGTACCGTTTCACCCCAAGGGGGGATCCCCTCGAGTATTTATTCCTCTCGCCTTCGTCCCAATTTGATAAAGTTGAAGAGAGATTGGGAACGACTTTTTTTATGCGGCGGTGCGCCCTGCGTTTACCCGCGGGGCTCCGACCTGCGGGACACCAACCTAGTCGAGCCGGTAGACAATACTAACCGACAGGGGTACTCGTGGTTTGTGCCATAATGTGGAATGTCATTGCTTAAGGGTTGAAACCTATCACCACGACTGTCTAGACGTTTAACAACATCTAGAGCGGTTAGCAGTGCTAATTTGGCAAGGGTCTCACAGATACGTAGATGCAGACATTGGCACAAATTCGGGGTTGTTCACAAATTCGGGGTTATTCTGGCTTAAACCACCAGGGAGCGTGGTTTCGAACCCGTTTCTCTCTCCATTTCGATCGTATCGACTCACTCAGCAACCTACCGGAGGTGCCGTTATCGGATGGCATTCCCAGATGAGGTTATTTTTTAACCAAACCACAGCTCATGGCAATGACAAACCACAGTCGTAGTGTAACTCGTTGTAGTTGTTGTCGTAGCTGGTGTTAGGTGTCGTAGGTGTAAGCTAAAGACAATTAGTCGTCACTATTCACTAGTTGTTTTAATGGTGAATGATACGGGGTACGTCGTCGCCATCATACCAAGATGATGTTAGAGGCGTGAGCCCGAGTGCCTTGTCGATGCATCGTCACCATGGACGGATACGGCTTCCATTCCTAAACTCTCCCGGTACGGTTTTTGCCTCAGTTCGGGTGAAGTGAGGCGGTCACTGACGTCAGCGTTCGCCTAGCTAGGGGTGCGCAGACACCCTATTTGGCATGGCTGCGGCTCGATTAAGAGACGGGTTGACATCCGACGTCCATCATCATGAATCGATGGCCTCGGTAGCTCGGCTAAACCGATGACAGGGCCCTACATGAACTAGGACCACTAGCCCTCCGAAGTTCTCTAGGATTTGTCTACAACTCCAGCTCCATAAGGAATATTGGCACTCGAGCGTAAGCGAGACTTTATTCTCGGTTCGCTGCATATGACAACCGTAGGCTTAAACACACCACAACGAGGGGACCACGAGGTGAGGGTGGGGAAGTGTACTTACCGCAATTATCGCTCCACTTCCCCTGAAATTCGTAGCATTCGCTGTTTCTCGTTTGTAAATCCTAGATGCCACTATCGACCAAATGGACGCTATCAGGGATCTTGGTGTGGACTGCTGTGTTGGCAGCAATCTACCTGTGGTGGTTATCCCAGAGTGGTGATGTGATCACCAAGAGTGAATATGATGATGCTAGACGAGTATCGGGGACTCGTGATGGGTTATTGGGTTTACTCATCGCTAATGATCTGACGGCACCAGCGATCTCCGTCCACCCTTATCCGGAAATATTCGTCAAACACTCGTCTCCGGCGGTGTTAAGTCAGAACCTCAAGTCCCGATGCACTTTGTACTTTTCTCGGTGGCGTCAACTACCGATTACTGGGGATGATGTGTTGGTGTTTGAATCATTTTCCGACTTTAAACGCAATCCCAAAGTCAAGCAACGGTACCCCGTTCCGGAAACCGATGAATCTAACTATGGTTACCTTGATTTCGCTCAAAAACTCTATGGTGATGCCATTAAGCAGCGCCAGGTACAAGAGGAGATATTGGCGGAACTGTTGAGCAATATTCGGGTCTATCACCAGTGCTACTATAGACAAAACGATCACTTTCTCAAACACCAGTACCAGAGACTTGCCAAGATTAGAGACCGAATCGACCTTGGGTCTGAAGATTCGCAAAAGTACTCTCAGCTGACGTTGGAAGACGCCATCTTTCCCTGGCTCACGGGAGTTGTACCAAAGTCGAGTCACCTAAAGATGGTATCTTCAAAATCAAGATTGCGACACGATAAAAGTGACCTGAGATTGTCCAAAATCACAAGTCTCTGGTCAGGTAAAGGTATCGTCATCCTCGATAATGACGATACCAGTGCCCTCATTGATCAGATCCGACAACAATCAGATCTTCCCATTCAAATCATCACCAATTCTAGTGATACCAAAACTTATGGATCCAATGTCGAAGTACTTAACGTTGGAAGTTGTTATCAACAATTGGATCTCCTGCCTCTGGTGGCAGCATTCTTCTCGACTTTTTCTCATGTAATCGTGGTAACTTCCCCCAATGTTACCATTGATAATACTCTTCATGATTTACACTACCAAGACTATGAAGGTGCGACGCACACAATAACTCCTGGAAGACTATGGAGTCAACTACGTCCATCACGGTTTGAGGAAGTGATGTTTGGATTAAATGCTCGTGGTCTTCCGTCAAAACAAGCTCAACCGTTGGGTATCCACATCAATAAGTCTAAACATATGGAAGTGTTATTACTTCTGATTGAACTCCAACGACAACCGGCCACTCGTCTGCTCGTCACTGGAAACGAGCTATGGTGGGGCCATGTTATTAGCAGTGTATAGGTTTCAATGAAATTAGGCAATATCAACTTTTTTGGCTTTTTTTCAAAATATTGTCAAGTGTGAAATAAGCATAAACCTTACGATCGCAACTTGATAATATCATCTGAGTTCGAACCTTGTTAATGACATGTATATAATACCAATAAAAGCCACTATAGATTGTCCAGGGAAGACTTCAGTTCAAAATACGAGTCTCTCATCTCATCCTACTCCATTCTACAAATGATTGGTATCTTATCACTTGGGGGTAAGAATACACTTAAGCGAGCCATTGTGCAAGGCATCGTACCCCTGCCTCGCTACAACCTTCCCATGGTTAAAGTTGTCATCCTTCACTTGCAGATCCCAGGTTACAAAGGTTTAACCCTAATTTGGCGGAGGCGGCAATCCTGCATGGAGTCACGCTAGCCAAAGTCTAGACGTGGGTTAAATTTCACCCAATTTGGAATGGTCGCCATCATGTTTGGTGCAATGCCACCATGATTCGTAAACGCAATAATGGGTCTAAATATAAACAGTGGCAACCGTGGCGTCAATTACTAACGTGATCGGTTGCCGATATCCATCACACAAAGTGTGGTGGTCCCCTTGTATGCGATTGAGGGTACGTAGCGCAACCCTACTCCAGTGACAGGTCAAGCAGACCCCTTTCACAAACTCGCCAGGTACAATCCATTATCCTTCATTGCTCGCAGCGTCGTCGTCGGCAAGGTGTTGCCCTGGAATTTGTATGGGCTGCAGCACCAGAAGTTGGGCGATTTTGGCGTCGCGGTCAGCCACAAGCGACTGGAATTTGCGAACCGACGCCTGTAATTCCCCAATTCGCTTTTCGTATCGATCAAGATACTCGGAGATGGTTTTGCGCACTTCAGCCTTCGCCGCCTCGATTTTCGGCTTTTGATTTTGTTGTAGTTCCCGAAGTTCATCTTCGAGCTCCTTCACTCTAGTTTCAAGCTTGTCTCGTTGTTGGTGAAGACGATGTTCTTGGCCCTTTGCCGCGTCTAGTTCCTCGAGCCAACCCGACGAAACCGGCTGTAGTTCCGGTTTATCAACAATTGGCAACGTCTCCAGCTCCTTCGGAGGCTCAGGTACTCCTTGTAACTCCTCTAAGCGCTCGTGAAGACGCTCGATGATTGCGTTTTTTTGTGGAATATCCTCGTCGACAAGCTTTTTGAAAGAAGTTTGCGCACTGTCAAGTTTATCGTTTGCGTCTTGAAGCTGTTCTTTAAGGTTGGAATGGTCTTTTTGGAGCGACTGGAGCCGGGACACAATCTCAGACACGTCCACCGTCAACTGGGATTGTGGAGAGGGTTTTCGTGTCATGATGGGTGGAGCTATCACCGGGATAGTCTTCAAACAATGTTCGTGCGATCGCTTATTCGCTTGCAATAGTTTCATATCGGCAATACGTTTAAGGAACTTCACAAACGATAATTGGTTACGTACTAAGAGTAACTCTTGTAAATGGTAGTCACTGTTCGCAGTGTCTCCGATGACGATAGAAGTATCGGGGGTAGGTGGTACCGTACTACCGCCAAATATCTTTTCGTGTTCCACAAACATGGTCTCGTCATCGACATCTTCCAGAGATGTCGGAGCTAACTTGTCATGTGCTTCGGGGAAACATTGACATAGTGAGAGACAAGCAAGACCGATATCCTTATCTTTGACCCACGTCCATGGGGTTTCGGTTTCCTCGAGCATTTGCGGATGAATGAGCATTCGAGTGGCCATTTGTTTGAGCCAAGTAAGTTTTGGTGACAGCACAAGTTGGTAGGCTAATTCCTGTTCAATCAGCTGTACGTTGCCACTGGCAACAGCAATGAAATCGCGAGGACTCAAGCCATATAACATCGTCGCGAGGTAGGCGGTTACATCACTGCTTTCTCCATCGACGATATCATTGGGGACGATGGGCCATTGGGTACGTTCCTTCACCATTTCGGAATAGTTATCGACAAAACCTCCCCAATTAATCCGTTTAACTACACAGGCCATCAAACGACTCCAATCTTTGGTGGTGGTAACGAACGGTATGGCTTTTGTAACTATCTGAAGCACGCCATCGACCACGGCTTTAGATAAATCGGCTTCTAGCAGTTTCAAAAGAGTGGACCAGAGTGGATCATTGACAATGATAGCTGGATCAAGAGCTCCGATCAACAGCACCAACCCGTACCGCAGCTTTTCATTGGTGAACTCTGTGGCTAAAACCGTCAACAAATCGCCATTTTTGGGTTGGAGACCAACAATACCTTGAAGCCAAGTGATGCATTGATCTTTAATCACTCCTCGCTCGTCCTCCAAATACACCTTTAGGATATTTGAAATCACCATCTTGGCAACTCCATGACGAAGCCGTAATAATTCGGGATCAGGCGTGGGCAGAATCACCACCAACTTTGAAAGGAACTCTTTAGCTCGTTTGATGAACCGCAAATCGACGCCAGTATCAAATGCTGGTTTAATATACAACTCGGCCCATTTTTGTGTGGCTTCGATCGAGAACACTCGACACAACGTTCCCAATACCTCAATGAACCGAAGCTCAAGTGAATCGTCGCCAGCAACGTATTCATTATAACATCTCAGCAATTCGTTATTGATATCGAACGACATCGACAGGATAAGGTTCATGGTATTGTGTTTGGCATGGAACTGTTCCACCATCTGGTAAAACTCCAATTCCTGGAGACTTCCACTGAAATAGCCATCGAGAGCACGTATGAGCGATCGAGAACTCATTATATTAGCAGGGAGGTCTCCCTGGTGTGATAGTCCACTTTGGCTTTAACGTGCGATCAGAATGATACGCGAGAACGCCTCAGAAAAATACGACAACGGCATTGTTGAGATCAATGCCATTGTGAAGACAAGTTTGACCATCATTCGTATCTAATACTGAGAATTATAGCTTGCGTTGAGTTCGAGTACACTCCACTTTGATGTAGTTAAATTTGCTAACATTTGCGGGAAGTGACTAGACCCAAACAATATACCTTGAAATCAAATACCGTTGCCCTGTCACTGATAAGACTTGATGGTGGTAATTATTAAGTCTTGTGTACCTGAACCAATAATCATAGTTTCTATTTATCAATTAGAACTTGATTTGTCATCATGGTTGGTGACAAATGTATTGCGTTGGTCCAAAGAGTGTAACGCAGTCATTCAATAGTAGGTTGTAAAACTAATCAGTCTACAAGACTACATGAAACAGACGGTTATAAAATCAATCATAAAATCAACAAATATACTCAGTATAGCTTTCAGCAGTTAACACTAGCCTATAGTACAAATGAACAATATGAAATAGTTATTATTTCGATCTCACCACCGTATCAATAACCGAGTCAGCGTACTACAACAAATTTAAAAATTGAGCTTTACTACATTATTCATCATCGTTATTGAACTTTGCTTCGTTAGATTGTTCACGATCCTTCTTCCATCTACCAGATACCACCCGAAGAGCGCGCATGTCCCTCGACCACGACGATGACCTCCTCAGCACCCTCAGCACGTCGAGCCGGTATCTGAACCAGCTGAAGCTCGAACAAAAGCTAGAGTCGGAGCTTGTTCAACTCGAACAGCAACGGGCTGACCTCGCTCGCCGCCAGCAGCTCGAGTATCTCGGTGGAGTCATCACCGACAACGCCACCACTCCCGTGTTTGTGCGGAATGTCCAGATCACCAATGGCCAGGCGTATCGTCTGTCGTTTCTCCAAGCTCAGTTTGCTGCTTTCACTCAAAAACAACCGATTACTTTAGCAGAGTTGATGCTGGGGCTTGATCGCACCTGTCGTCAGTTCCAGAAGCTCGGGATGGTGGATCAATGTGTGGTCCAATTGCATGAGGTGAACGGGCCACGGTTAAGCGTGGTACCGGTGTTTAATACCGTTCCCATCAAGCGGTTCTTCGCCAAAACGGGGACCAACATCGGGAATGGCGAAGGGGATGGTTACATCCAATTCCAGCTCCGAAACTTGTTTGGTGGTGGCGAACACTTGGCGTTCGATGCGGTGACGGGTACCAAGACCAACTCGCTGTATTTGCTTGACTACCGCATGCCCATTGCTAATAATGGTGACCATATGTTTGATATCCTGGCGTACTCAAATTCACGTCAACACGACTGGTTTGGTTCCAATGTCTACAACCGGGGCATCACCACCAAAATCTACACTCAGTACGATAAGGCTGACACTGCCATCAACCACGATATCTCCCTCGAAACCTGTTTTCGCACCCTCGATAACCTAGCCCTGAAATCGCTGGATGTTATCCTCCAGCTGGGGGTCCACGTTAAGACGCTGTTGCTCTATAACGCTGTGTACGACACCCGTGATAATGCCCATCTCCCCTTCCGGGGCCAGTTTGCTCGGTTGGGTCTTGAACATAATGGCTTCACCTCGCTCGTCAAGTTTCCCTACTCGAAGCTTGTGGCGGAAACTCAACTGGCACACACCTTGGGCAAGCACCACCAGCTCATATTCACAAACAAGGCCGGCGTCATCGTCCCCCACTCTAAGTACGGGACCACGGTGATGGACCGGTTTTTCATTGGTGGCCCCAACGACGTCCGGGCGTTTTTGCTCAACGGTCTTGGACCTAAACAATTTGCTAGCTCCGTTGGTGGTAACACGTTTTTCAACGGGGGGGTGCTGCTTATATCGCCTATCCCTTGGCTTAAGGACGCCGAACAAAGTGGGTTCAGAATCCACTCGTTTTTCAACTACGGAAAACTCGTTGCCGCCACTGACTGCCGGCAACTCTTGACCCAAGGATACCTGTCGAGTATCGGGGTGGGGATCCTCTTCAACCACCCGATGGCGCGGTTTGAACTCAACTTTGTCTTGCCGGTGACAGCCCACCAGCGCGATCTTGAACGGAAGGGTCTACAATGGGGGATTGGTGTGAGCTTCTTGTAATTATTTATGATCGATGAACAATAAAAACGGTACCGGACTCAAGCGTCTTGAGGGTATTTGAGCCCCAGAGCCCGGCGAATGTCATCCATGGTGCCCATCATCAATAACGTCTCGGCATGAGGCACCACCAGCGACTCGAGGCGACCAGCCTTAATATCTTCAAGTACGGCGTTGGCTTCGTAGATGAACCCATGGTAACCAGAAGTGTCTTCGAACACATACGGTTCGCGACCATCACGGTAGTGAACGATGAACTTTTCCGGAGCAGCAGGGTTCTTAGCAAATATTTCAATGTGACCTTTGTTACCTTCAAGACGAGCAAACGGCGACGGGCCGTCGGAAAGCTCCGAGCTGGAAAGAATACCCTGGCCTCCATCTTCGTATTGAACAATAAATGCTGCTTTATGGTCAACTCCGTCTTCGGGGTCAAGGTAGAGACTCAGCACCACGTTAAACGGAGTGTGGTCATCGCCAACCGAGTTATCAAGAAGAAGTCGAGCCCAAGTCAACGAGTAGATACCAATATCTAAAAGCGAACCTGCTCCCAACTTGATGTCCCGAACCCGACTCAGAGTGGGCAAATCGGTGACGTCACCGTTATAGGCAAAGTCAGAGAACAACCGGTTGACTTTACCGATGGCTTGGTCGTCAAACACGAGCTTCTTCAACTGTTGCACCGCAGGGAAGAACCGAGTCCACACCGCTTCCATGAGAAATTTACCCTTTTCCCGAGCAAGCTGAGTGAGTTCAGCAGCATCCTTTTGGTTCACAGTGATGGGCTTTTCGCAAAGAACGTGTTTGCCAGCGTTTAAGGCTTTGATCACTTGCTCCTTGTGGAATACGTGAGGAGTAGCAACATACACCACATCGACATCGGGATTAGCGTAGAGATCATCGTACGATTGCACCTTAGCATCGACGTCATCGTTTCCCTTACCGGAAATGCCATTGGCTTCGACGAATTGAGCTCCCCGAGCCAAGTCCAGCGACCCCACCGAAACCACCCGGTGCTTGTATTTAGCAGCGGTGTCGAGGTTGTTACGGACCAAATCACGTGTGAATTGACCGGCAATGTTGCCAGCACCCAAGATCCCCCAGTTCAAGCTCATGATAAGTGTGGGGAGGAGTTAAGTGATGAGGGGGAGATACACGACATATATAACGGTTAGGGTTGCAGTGCGTTTTATTGCAACGTTACATCGCACCCCAACGACTAAGCCAATGTGAGCTATTTATAAAGTCGACGGAACCATCACCATTTGACTTAGTTGGCTTCCATTAATTATCGAGAGATAACCATGTTGACTAATCTATCATCTTGGAAAGTGGAGTCTCACGTGCCCTGGTTATGACCCCAACTTTCCTTATCTATCCTCTCGCACCTAACTCATAGTGACGGCAATGTTGGATCGGCTTCCGGGGGATATACTCGAGGAGATTGTCGACCACCTCCTCACTCCGGCGTCGATCCCAGCCTTCACGTTTCGCTTGAACCTGACCATTCCTGGATGGAAAGCCGTGCTAGCGTTATCGCTGACCCTGGTAGGGTTGCGGCAGGCGCTTGCTCCTCGCCTCTTTACCTTTCTCCTGCTCGTGAGAACCAATCAGATCGATTCCCTCCTCCAAGCTACGAAGGACTGTGAACAGTATAGTGATCACCTTACTTACGATCGACAATTCCTTAGCGAAGTGCTCCAACGGAATGTGGATGAGTGTCGCTATGCTGATAGT
This sequence comes from Diutina neorugosa, assembly GCA_030578555.1. Taxonomy (NCBI): domain Eukaryota; kingdom Fungi; phylum Ascomycota; class Pichiomycetes; order Serinales; family Debaryomycetaceae; genus Diutina; species Diutina neorugosa. The sequence continues at coordinate 28,307 of JAJMSK010000048.1, forward strand.
GCTCGTACCAGTTTCCGAGTTCACGAAGCCAGTCGCTACGAACGGTTTAGTATGAACTTGCTGGTGCTGGTGTTGGAGTGTGATAAGCTGGTTCGTCTCCATTGGTTTCCTCATTTGACGGCGCTAAAGATGTTTGATGAAGGGCAATGGAGCCAGCGACCCATCCACCTTCCCCACCTCAAGTACCTTGCGGCTAATTTTGACGGAGCGGTTGCGGTAAGAGCTCCACAACTTGAGCGACTAGATTTGCTCGCTGATCTCGATAAAATTAACCCCGATATTTTTGTCAATTGGCAGCCATCAGTCTCCGTGACTGAACTCAACTTATTTGTCGACCATCCGTTTGCATTCAAGTACGGAAAAGTCCTCGTGTGGCTTCATCGGCTCGAGAATATTACCACTTTTAGTGCTCGAGTTAGTCACCGCAAGCGAGACGAACCGGAAACCGCATACTCGTGGCACGTGGTGCCCGATTCCGGAGATGCCATGATCCACATCCTTCATCGATGCCACCACATTACACTCGACTTGCTCATCATCAATCACCTCGAGTTTAGTCCTCGTCATTCCCCATTCTGGAGTCACCGTACCAATGGAGCGACGTTGGTATTAGTGGAACCATTCTTGGCAGTATCCAAATTGGCTCCTACATTACAACAAAAGCTTGCCCGTATTATCATGCTGAACCATGTCTGTCGGCTTGGCTTTCAATTTGGTGAGGTTGTGGATAACAGCGATTTGACGGCATTGGCCCTCATTCTTAACTTATTACTGGGACTTCACCAAAATTACCGATGGACAGCCATCACCCAAGTGTCGATCGAAAAGTGCTGGTCACGTATCGATGAGATGATTCTCCGTCGGTTTTGGATGGAGCCCAAGTCACAACCGCTCGCCACCGCTACGGTATGGGGACGTATTGCCGTCAATACTCCGCGGTTCCGTCGTCTGGAGTCGTTTGCTGTGGACTATACTCCGTCGGCAGGTGATGTCGATTGTTTATCGTTTGCTCCCACCGATGGTACTGCTACCAACATGCAATTTTGGAGTGTCGAACTGGCAAAAATCGACCTTGAGCAGTACACGTTACCTCAGCGCAAACGTAGTGGCATCTGGGCTTGACCGTCTGAGTAAATGGCACATTATCCATAAGCGTTGACCATAAATGACGAGAAATCTCAATGAACGTCTCTATATTACGAGTTGTTGTGTAGATCAAACTGTCTTGTTCCAAGAGACTTCTACGTTGTACGCCTTAGTTGAACCATTTCTGTGGGGTTTGTCCTTTAAACCAAAAAAGCCAAGATGCACTGATTCAACAGTAACTAAGAGACGATCTTGAAAGCAGCATTTAATCATCATTGAATGATACACAATCGTGAGTTGTCTAATTCACTTGTATTTGTAATGAATCTTTGTCTCTTCCTTCTGGCGTAATAAGTAAATAACCTTGATCTTCACCACAATGAGTTCGTCACCTTAGTCGACTACTTAAACTGAAAATCCTCCAGCTGCCTTCCACATCTTGGAAAGATGGACAGATTGTGGTTAGCAGATAATGCAAACCCCGTGTTCTGTCAATTCATAAAAGTCTTATATTCCATTAGCATCAATTAGTCACCAATCAAGTTCAACGAGTAGGCGTCGCGTCTTCACTCCGGCTTTGACTTCCTCATCAATCTAAACTTCCCTGCTTGCTGACCATAACACAATTGACTGCTAACTCCTATACCATTGACTAATTCTTTACTGGTGTTCGGTTGTCATCGGTTATAGGCGCCATCGCTCCGTTAACACTAGTGCGACAATGCTTGTCCATCATCTATGGCGACGACTGTTTACTACGACGCTACCGCGATGGGCCGCAGCCAAACAAGTGCTTTCCGTGGAAGAGAAACGACGGTTGCTTAACCAGGAAGCTTACCGCAAAGAAATTGAAGCCCGAGTGTCGAAGATCCCCATCAAACGATACCGTAACTTCTCCATCGTTGCCCATGTCGATCACGGCAAACTGACGCTCAGTGATCGGCTTCTTGAGCTTACGGGAGTGATACAACCGGGAGGGAAACAAGTGCTTGATAAATTGGACGTGGAACGGGAGCGAGGGATCACGGTGAAGGCTCAGACGGTGCTGATGATGTATAACTACAAGGGGGAGGACTATTTGCTTCATTTGGTGGATACTCCTGGTCACGTTGACTTTCGAGCCGAAGTGTCTCGAAGCTACGCTCTGTGTGGGGGAGCATTATTGATTGTCGACGCTCTGCAAGGGATCCAAGCCCAGACGGTCGCCAACTTCTATTTGGCGTACCTGATGGGGCTTAAGTTGATTCCGGTGATTAATAAAATCGATTTGGATGCTGCGGATATCCCGAAAGCGGTGGAACAAGTCGAACAGACGTTCGAGCTCGATCCCAACGATTGTATCCCCGTTAGTGCTAAAACGGGACAAAACGTTGCCGATATCATCCCCAAAATCATCGAGGATATCCCTGCTCCCACCGGATCGGTTGACGCTCCGTTAAAGGCACTTTTGGTTGACCTGTGGCACGATCCTTATCTCGGAGTGGTGATGCTTGTCCATGTTGTCGACGGGGTTATTAAACGTGGGATGAAGATATTGCTGGCCCACCTGAACCGGAAATACGATGTCAAGGAGGTGGGGATAATGTACCCGGAAAAGATGCCCATGGACCACATTCAAGCCGGGCAAGTGGCCTACGTGGTTCCGGGGATGAAGAACCTGCGAGAAGCACTTGTCGGTGATACGTTTTTCGAATTGGGACACCATGAAGGGCTTGAGCCGTTACCAGGGTTTGAAGAGGTGAAACCAATGGTGTTTGTCGGAGCGTTCCCTGCTGATGGCACCGAGTTTAATGTTATGGACGACCACATGCAAAACCTTGTACTTAATGACCGGCTGGTGACGCTCGAGAAGGAGTCGTCGAATGCTTTGGGACTTGGGTGGAGACTCGGGTTCTTGGGGTCGTTACACGCACTGGTGTTCCAAGAACGACTCGAAAATGAGTATGGGGCTCGTATCATCATGACGGCACCGACAGTACCGTATAAGATCAAGTTCCGCAATGGTGAGGAGAAGATCATTACCAATCCTGCTGATTTCCCCGCTGGTGATCGAAACCAACACGTGGAGGCATTATTAGAGCCCTACGTCGAAGCGATCATGACCATCCCTCAAGAGTATATTGGGGTAGTGATGACGTTATGTGAGAATGCTCGGGGGATTCAGAAGGAGATGGAGTATTTATCCACGGGCCAAGTGCTTTTGAAGTATGATATTCCTCTTGCTGAGCTCGTGGAGGACTTTTTCGGACGTCTTAAGGGTAACACTCGTGGCTACGCGTCATTGGACTACGAAGATCTGGGCTACCGTAAAAGTGATATCGTCAAGATGGAACTCTGTGTCAATGGAGAGCCTCAGGATGCGTTGACCACAATTATTCACCGGTCTAAGGCTCAGCAACGCGGTCGAGAGTACGTCCAACGGTTCAAACAATACCTCCGTCACCAGTTGTTTGAAGTGGCAATCCAGGCCAAAGTCAACAATAAGGCAGTGGCTCGGGAGACAATCAAGGCTCGACGGAAGGACGTCACCCAGAAGCTTCACGCCGCCGATATCTCGCGATACAAGAAGTTATTAGAACGACAAAAGGAAGGGAAGAAGCAGATGAAGGCGTCGGGACGAGTCCACATTGCTCACGAAGCATACCAAGCGTTTTTGAGAAACGACAGAAAGTGAGAAGCATACGCTCATTGTATATAGTCTAAGCGCATATGCGATAAGAACTTACACCCAAAGGTAGAACATACACACAAAGGTAGAACTTACACACAAAGGTAGCTTACACACAAAGGTAGCTTACACACAAAGGTAGCTTACACACAAAGGTAGCTTACACACAAAGATTGACATACACAAAGATGTACTAGTCATTGTGGAGTAATAGTAAATACCTAACCGTACGGCATTTCACCATAATGGTGCTGGCTGCCGTGATCCTTTGTCAGTTGGCTATGACCTTAAAGAATTAGTTTAAGGTTGTCGGTATTTGTATAATTGTGAAGTGTGAGTAGTCTGTAATGAAGGCAGTTGAGTGGTGTAAGCCAGAGTCGAGTAAGCCAGGTTCGGTTCAGGGTTGAGTGTAAGCGGTTCAGTGCTGAGTGTAAGTGTCGGTGTTGTAATTACCAGTAATCGCATCAAATGGACATGCTCTTATCGGGCTATGGAACGTACCGAGCCGAAATGTTGAGAATTTGTTTAACAAAACAACTAATTACTCTTTGGTAGGTATCGTTACCACTATCAGTAATCGATTACTGGTTATATAAGACACTTTATCATAAGCTCATCTCATCATCGATTCTCCTATTACTAAAGCCTAATCAACGACTAACCTGTAATTCGTATAACCATGTAAATCACCGTTTATGACGTCCGCAGGTCTCGGCAGGATCCCCACATATAACCTCGATCGCCCTCCGAATGTTCGCAATCGAATCATGTCTCTCCTCGACCTGATCGCTGCCGTCGACCTGTTTGCTTATGACGACGTCCAAGGGTACAAGACGCTTCGAGGACACGATGGCACTGCTATTGGGTATGTTACTGAAGCCATAGCTCGTCATTTTGCCGACGAACCGGCATTTTCCGTCAGTGGTGGTGATATCCAATTACACTCCGACTACGACACCGTCGATAAGCGCAACCAAGCGTTTGCTGAGCTCGGAGCTCGGTGGAGAGCTCGAGAGCAGTTGAATGATCTTGTGGATCGGTGCTGGCGCGATGAGCTCTACACGGTTTATGGGAGTGATCACCAAGTCTACGTTCGGATGGAACGAGCGATCCTGACGATATTGGGAGTGGTTTCCTACGGAGTCCACGTCAATGGCTATCAGGTTATCGATGGTAATATGTATTTGTGGGTACCTCGACGCAGTGAGGATCGTCCCATGTGGCCCGGGTTATTGGATAACACCATTGCTGGAGGGATAGGGTACCCTCATGGAGTGGAGGCGACGTTGATCAAAGAGGCGATGGAAGAAGCAGGGCTTAGTGAAAAGTTTGTTAGGGAACACGCCAAGGCGGCGGGAGTGGTGTCGTACTGTCATTTGGGCGAACAAAACATCGTCCACCCTGATGTCGAGTACGTGTACGATATGGAGTTTGACGATGACACCAAGCCCCAGCCCGTCGATGGGGAGCTGGAGGATTTCCAGTTGATGGATGTGGCCACGGTATTGGACCATATTCGCCAGAGTCACTTCAAACCCAACTGCGGTCTCGTCATCATCGATTTCCTCATTCGTCACGCCATCATCACCGCGGAAAACGAGCCCAACTACCTCGAAATCGTCCAGCGGTGTCATCGTAGAATGCCCTTCCCCACGAGATAGACATATACGTTTAGTCAATGGCAAAAAAGCTAATACTCTCACCACCACGAAACCGTTGGGGCATGACGATATCGGGGTCAGGCACCAGCGGGGGCAGGGAGCCGTCGTGAGGCGTAGCCCAGTGTTGACGGACAAACAAGTCGGTGAGGGGAGTGACGGTGGTGGAAGGAGCACGTCTCGGGGGAGCAAACACGTCGGTGACGGCCATGAGGTCTTCTGTTTCCCGTGAGCGGTCAGTAAACTCGAAGCGTCCGTCTCGTTCCAACCGACGACGCCGTTGGGGGACCACTCCGGCATCAGCATCATCAGCTACCATTTGCTGGCGACATAACGGACACAGAATGTTATTCTTGAACCATTCGACCAAACACAGCCGACCAAACACGTGGCGACAGGGAGCAATTCGCATGGGAATATGAAGGTCAGGGTCAGTGACTCGGTTAGCTCCACTAGCGCCTACGGCCGACTCGTAGCCAGGGAACAAATCCCGTTCATCAACAGCATCAGGACGTAATAGTCCTCGTTGAGGCACGCGAAGATAGTTAAATCCCAGCTCATCCACGGGGAAAAACATCAGGGGGTCATTAAACTGGAGTTTGCTCCGCCACCGTTCACACTCGAGGTGGCGGTGAGCTTCATGAACATCATCGTCGCCAGCAACAAGCCGTTCAATACTGTCTCGGTCCGACAGGGCTTCCGCCGCCGATTTCCCACTCCGAAGCCACTGGAGATCATAGCTAGCAGGATCAGCGTAGGCATCATAACATATAGGACACACGGCGTCATCGACTTCATCAAGCAGTTCCACCGATTCGAGGAGGGCCACTGCTTCGTCGACTCCCGACTTACCCCGTCCAAGAGAGCCCATAGCCAGCGCCATAAGGTCGGAGAGCCAATCAGGCATGTTACTCAGCACCACTCGTCCCGATTCGAGGTCGAGATCAAGCACGGCATTGAAGAGGTCCATGACTTTATGATTATTAGTAGATAACGATAATCGTTTAGGTGGGGCGCGCGCGGTACCTGACTACACCAGGGCTCCCAACTGAAAAAAAAGACGGCAACTACAGCACACTATCATATGAGAAAGTTTATCGTTGTACTAGTGCGTAGTTGTTCCCAGGGCCCACAACCGCCCCCGTCACCTTCACCACTCACCTTCCCGTTTCCTTTCCCTTGCCATGGCCGGCTCCAAACCTCCGGTCCAGCTTCCGTTGCTCCATAACCCGCTTCTCCATTGCATTCTCAACAATCCCAACTCGGCCAAGCACCCGTTCCGCAATACCATCGACCTTCTTCGGCACCACCATTATGACTACGCCCTCGTGCTTCCACCAGCCCCACTCCTCCATCAGTGGTACGACCCCGCTAGCGATGATCTGCTGAGACGTATATTACTACGAGAGCTCTGTTACTCGCTGGAGGACTTCATACAATCGCATATCATCAAGGTGCTGCTGGGGTCGAGTCTGACGCCTCGAGCAGCGCTGTCGATCTATACCACGATGAATGGTAAGCAATTGCTCATCAAAAACGGAGTGTTGTTTCCTGGTAAAGGGTTTAAGCGGCTGGTCCGAGTAAACCTTGTCGATGTCGGCTACGTGCCGACGTTTGCTGACTATTTCCCTCGAGGAGCACGCCTTCTCGTCCTCTACGTCGACCTGCTGCTTTGGGGAGCACTGCCCCCGATAAAACCACCCCCGCTGCCTCAACCACCAGCAAATCCGCCTCCTCATCCAGCAGCTGCGGCCGAGCTGATGACGTTTGATCGTCTCCTTCGCAATTTCCCCCTTTTGTCCAAAGTCACCAGTGACCACTTTTATCGGCTTTTCCACCATAACAACCCCAAGTACCGCGTGCTTCTGACCTATACCCAAAAACCCGTACAAGATATCGTGGCTGAGTTTGGTCATATTCGTGATGATGCTTACGATATCGTCCTGGAATGTGTACGTCTGGGAGCACTGCCCTTAAGCGACCAAACCAAGGAAATGTTACAGAAAGTGATGGAAACGTATCCTACCATTGACCTCAACCAGCTTGTCCATGAGTACGTCGAACTTAACCTCTACGATAAGGTATGGGCTCAACTTCTCCTTCAATTTGACAAGCTGGCACCCCCATTAGACCAGTTCCACCACGTCCTGTTGAATCAGTTGGATATGCCGGTACATACACCGTGGGCCATGGACGAAATGCACCATCGGGTGGCACAAGCATCGGCTACGTTAGCCAAGCTCGACGATGACAGCACTAATAACGCCCGACTTAAGCTCGAAGTGGTCACAGCGACGGTACGTCACCTTTCTCGTGAATCTCCGGGGCTTGTTGTCGATGCCGATACCCTCATTGGCCTCCTCATCATGGTGGTGTGCCAGGCACAAGTGGCTCATTTGGACGCTCATCTCTTCTACATTCGCAAGTTTAGTGTCAATGCCACCGATGGCACTGCCGACTATATCCTTGCTAACTTTGATGCCGTTCTATTCTATCTTAAAGAGCACGGAGACGATGTCGCTCGTTATTCGCGTACCAATCGTGAATGGTGGCAAGCAATCAAGCGAGCCCCGGAAACTGCCAGTAAGTTATTATCGGAAGCTCCCTCGACAGCATCATCGTCCCATTGGTTATACGCTCGCACCGCTCTGGGGGAATCGGCGGCCATGCTTGCCATTAAAGCTCACCAGCCCCAGTTATTTATGGCGTTACTCTACTATAACCCCGAGTGGTTTGGCGTCGAGGATCTACTCTTTGATCGTACTGTGGATACCCACCAAAGTTTGCTCATGGTATCGCTCGAAGAAAAGCTTTACGAGGTTAACCGTGAGCTTGTGGCGTTTCTTAAACTAAACTGCTCGCAAACAGAAATTGAGTTGTATCTCAATACCGTGGACAGTCTGGGCCGTAGCGTCGGTCACTACTTGTTTCACGACATTGACCTTATTGACTCCATTGGCCAATATATCAACTGGAACTTAAAGGACAATAACGCTCATACTCCATTACTCAGTTTGTGTCGATGTTACGATCATGCCAACTACCGGGAACTCATCGGCAAAGTGTTCGCTGCCATCACTCGCAAATATGGGCCAGGGAATCTCGACTTCGATTACCACGTCGATAAAGTCAACAACACTCTACTCCACGTCATCAAATCTGATCTCGATGCTTCCCACCTTCTCAGCGAACCGCGCAATTTGATAAACATTAACCAAACCAACGCCCGTCTGATGACCCCCCTCATGTTATACGCCAAATACTTGCGCAACGATAACCTCGATGCCGTACTTAATGATGACCGACTCGATTTCCTCTACGAAAACTCACGGTTTCATTTTAATGTGTTTGACTATACTCTGTTCAAAGATGGCGACCAGCCGGGGTCAGAGTCGGCGCTGAAGCTTGTTGCTCACTATCGAAAGATGGTAGGACCTCGCCTAGCCGCCTTAAGCTGTCGTTGGGATAGCACGGCAAAGGATTGGGCGGTGCTCATATGTAATTTGGGCACAGGTAAGGTCCATCCGGTCCACTTGAAGACGATTGGCCAATTGATTTATACTGGTAAACGTCAATATCCCTGGCTCCTGGCATTAGTGGATGAGGATAAGTTCTGGTTGAATTATAATCTCCGAGTGAGCAGCATGCTGATAATAAATAAGTTTCAGGTGAACCGAGTGATTGATCAGATCAATGTGGTATTTGAAGCTCTTCATGACCTCGGTAAGTCGGGTCGACCGGTGGTGGAACTGTTTCTTGAAGTACTGGATCAGCAACTGACGCTCGAGACGATGGAGAAGATATACCAAGAGCACTCTCAACGGTTGGCAGCCATGGGCCAGGTAGAACTTGGTCGCCAACACATACAAGACATGGAGGTGTTCTTCTTGTATAGCTTGGAAAATGTCGTTGCCTACCATACTCTCATCATGCGCTTCAATAAGCTATTGGCAGTGGCGATGATCAAGGTGCCCGAGGTTGCGTTTTCTTTCGAGCAGATGGTGAAGTTGTATGCTGGAGGTCGTGAGTTTACCCTACTGGAGGCTGGACCCTCTCACAGTCGGTGGAATACCCTCTTAAACTACACTTCATGGCTAGAGTTGTCGGTGGCAGACTTGGTGGGGAACATCAAGCGAGTGCTTGCCAAAACTGGAGTGTGGAAGGAGACCTATCGCGAGATCCGCGAGCTTAACCTGGAGATCACCAAATGTGAAGAGTCGCTTCCACTTTCGTCATCTCAAACAATTGAACCGCCTACCAATAATGGTAATACCGGTGATGGTGAAACGTTGGTACGTCGAAACACCTTCACCATCGACCCTCTCCCCGATGATATCTCGGAGGAGGATACCACTCTGAGCTTCTTCAACTTTGCCAACATCGTCGAAAACAAAAAGCTGCGTTATCGTCGGTTGTTATATACCAAAGCGTCGCAAGTGAAAAAGATCATGGACCTCAACCAGGAACTCAAGTTGGACCACGAGTTGATGGCGGCCGAGATCTCGCAGTTCATATCATTTAGAGGCGACTTTATTCGCCATGCATTTGCCAGACACACCCAGGCGGCGCGGGGGCGTTTACGCCAGCGGTTGACTGAGCTTCAAATCATCAAGCGTAGCCTAGCTAAGCAATAAACGACAGGGATATAGCCAGGACTAGGATTAAGCGTTGAACCGAAAGGACTAGGATTAAGCCCTAAACCGACACTGGATTACCTAGCTTTTAACTTGAACAATGCTTTGGGATGGTTGGAGTAACATCTTTTTAGGGACATCAAAAACGTACTGCTTTAGTCTCTGTGTTATCGCATTATTGAAGCAACTTATCACCTGAGACCACTAACAAATGTTATTCCTATTGTTTACTGGACGATAATGAATATTCCACTAACTAACGGCAACAATATTCACCCCCCGTGATTTCGGAGTTCCTGTAAGCCGTCACCCTCAAATCGTACATCATGTACGCAACTGGTTCCCTTGGTACAAACCAATACAGTATAGTATAATACCGGCTCACCACCAACAACACTCAAACAATTGCAGTAGGCTTCTAAACAGAGATGGTAACGTTATTTTCACCAACCACAAGTAAGCTAAACTAAATAAATAATAGCCCACAAATATATTTCCTTATAGCGGACGTTGTACTCATTCGTGAACCTACGTCGTTGTTGGCTGTTGGCTTTGTTGGCTTTGTGCAATGCGTGCGCACTCAATTGTTAGCTATCACACCTAGCTAATGGTACAGAGAGATAAATCGTAAGCTATAACAGTGTGATCTCGTCGACCGAAGCGCTAACCACTTAGTTATACCACACAACCACTTACTACATGTAACAATGTCATTTTCCTCATCATTTTACCCGCTTAGACTTGCTTGCTGCCACTCCCTTTCCTTCGATCACCTTCCATAATCGTTCACGTGGCAGAAAACGTTCGCCCCCCGCGCACACCCATTTGATCTCTCAATCAAACCCTTGTCCACAACCGAAGATGCCGTACACCAACAAGGACGTGGCGTTGGCCATTATTGACTTTTTACAAACGGCAGTGCAGAAGAAGGATGTCCAGGAGGACTACGCCGAGTCGTTGGACGTGGCTATCGATTGTATTGGCGATGCCTTTGGTGTTGACAAGTCGAAAGCGGCTAAGATCAACGGTCAGTCGCTCGTGGACATTTTGAATGGTGCTGGAGCCTCGTCGTCGGCTCTGAAGACTACTGAAGATAAGCCTGCTGCTGGTGCTGCTGCTTCGACCGTCGACGAAGACACTAAGGCCGAAGCCGATGCCCTTAAGGCTGAAGGCAACAAGGCGATGGCGTCGCGCAACTACTCGGAAGCCATTGCTAAGTACACTCAGGCGATCGAGCTTGACCCTTTTAACGTCGTTTACCTTTCGAACCGGGCGGCGGCGTTCTCTTCGCTGGGGCAACACGACCAGGCGATTGCCGACGCCGAAAAGGCGATCTCGCTCGACCCCAACTTCTCCAAGGCCTACTCGAGAATGGGGCTTGCTAAGTACGCTCTGGGTGACGCTAGGGGCGCCATGGACGCCTACAAGAAGGGGCTCGACATCGAAGGGTCCACTCCTAGTGATGCGATGCAAAAGGGGTTCGAAACGGCGAAAAAGCGGGTTGAAGCCGACTTGGAAAAGTCCATTGACACGTCGCTGGCTCCGGCGTCGTCGGGGGCTAGTGCCGGTGCCGGTGCTGGTGGCATGCCTGACTTCTCGTCGATGTTTGGTGGTGGCATGCCTTCGCTTGGCGACATGATGAACAACCCTCAAGTGATGCAAGCGGCTCAAGAAATGATGTCGAACCCTCAAGCGATGCAAAACTTGTTGAGCAACCCGGCGGTGAAGCAAATGGCGCTGCAATTTGGCTTGGGCGGGGCTAACGGCGGTGACTTGTCGGGGTTGATGAACAACCCGATGTTGAGCTCGTTCTTGGGTGGTGCTGGTGGTGCTGGCGGTGCTAGCGGTGCTGGTTCGGGACTGGGTGCTGCCCCGAAGAAGGACGAAGAGTAATCAATCGTGTAATGAGTATAAATGATACAAATAGACGTAATTCTAGCATACATTAGTAAGCGTTAGAACAAAAGGATTTGATTGTTCGTTATCTCTATTCTGGAATAACTTGTTGTCTATTTTTTTACAATAATTATCATTATTTGAGAACAAACGAAACCAAAACAAGTCTAGTAGATGGCATTGCTAGAGTGACTTTTCAATTTGACAACATTCGTGTCTCTAGTGGTAATAATGAAATCAAAGAGTGTGTGAAGGGTTGAGATAATCAAGGTCAAGCTAAGTCAGGCCAAGCTAAGTCGAGAATGTCTGTGTCAAGCTATATCTTAGTCCTTGCTTCAGGGCTAAATCCTAGGCTAAGTCTATCTTTTATTACGTTGGTCATTATGAAAGGAGGGAACGGAGTCCCAATGCAAGCATGTCATCAAAATATATCAAACCCCCGTTTGCGCCACAACACTTTCCAAGTGATTAATAACAACACGGCACTGGTGAATAAACTCAACAGAGTGATGGAAAAGTAAGAGGCAAGTCCTAGACCTTGGTCCATTTCATGACCATAGAATAATGAAAACACCACTGATCCTAACGCTGGAGCAATCATGAATGTCCCCCAGGAAGTACCAAAGAAGTCGACTCCCCATACTTCACACGCCAACGCTGGAAAAAGGGTAAACATTGAACCGTAGCCAATACCATTTACCACCAGGACCGGAGAAAAGTCACCTTGGAACTCTACTACCGCTAATTGACCGACACAAGCGGTGATAAGAGCGAATATCACGAGCCACACACGACAGATTTGGATCGGACTCGACGGCAGCGATAAGTAGTCGGATGCTGCTCCCATCACGAGTCGAGCCACGGTACTAGCAGCTGCCATCACCAGCACTTGGTCAGGAAGATTGCCTCCACGAATCTTGAGGATGCTACCGAGGTTATTTTGGAACGATTCCATGGGTCCAATGGAAAGGACAAGCGTTACCATCAAGAGCCAAGTCAGTTCATCTTTGAGGAAAGCAATGAAGCGAGCTCGGTGATGTTTTGGTTCAATCAGACGTTGGGGTAAGAGTGGCAGCTCTTCACAATCGTCCACGGTATTAACACCATAAGGAGCCGGGGTCGTTTCTGGAGACGGAGTGACCATGAGCTCATCGAAAATGATATCTTGTTCTGCCATCACCACCGAACAAGCGATAAAACTCATGACTCCAATGACTAGATAAAGCCAGGCGAAAAACCAAAACACTTTATGGAGATCAAGCAGACCATCGGGGTTGTGGAACCGTTTCATGAGCTGAGACCCTAAGAGCAGGGAAAAGCCAAAACACGTCACTGGAAGTGAAATTGCCATCCCCTTAGAGTGAGGATAGATTTTGGCACATGTGAGAACCGAGCCGAAATACAACGCCAGCGTAGCAATACCCACCAAAGCAAAACACATACCAAGACAGTACTTGGATACGATGACTCCGTCTTCCATCGAGGCCACCAAGACTGCTAATCCAGCGTACGCGGGGAAGAAGAGCACCACTGCCACCACCAGCAATAATGGAGGTCCGTAGGCATCAGCAGCAAACCCTAACACGATATTGGGAGCGTACATTGCCAACGCCGACATCGAAGCAATCGTATTACACTCCAGATACAGCAAACCCAACTGGTCATGGAAAGCAGTGGCAAACACCAGAAAGAGGAGGATCGACCCCGCCAGCAAGCACAGAAGAAGCGACACGACAAAGCTGATGCGCTTGATCGACGATTTAGCAAAGCGGTGTTCGACCCAGCGTCGAACCGCCGTCACTGCGGGGGTCAACATTCGAGGATCACTGGGGGTTGGTAGTTGGGGTTATCGGTAATCTCGGTGATGCCGTTTGGGGATAAGGACTCGTAACCGGATGACCCGCACTTCCCCTTGCGGTGTCCCATTCCGACGGAATTGAACACCAGACAAACCGAGAGATATAGATATGAGACAGTGGATGTGTTCTGTAGTTAGTTGATTATTACGTGGTGGGGTTTAATTGCTGGAAGTGTGGTGCCTCAATTAGTACGTTGAGAGGTATGCTAGGGGACTGCATGATTACCATAGATAAGAGTCTAAGGAAAAAAGACGGAGACAATAATTATCCGACCTCGGTGTTTGGTGATGACAACCAAACTACCATGGTGAAGCTGTCTTCAAAAATGGCTTAGCTTAATTCATAATATGTGTATCATTTTCAGTGGTGGTTTTGTTTTACTATTAGTAAGAATTATGACCTTTCTTTGCTGTAATGTGACAGAGCTTATAAATGTTGAGACTATGAATACTCATACAAGCAATTGATCAATGTCGAGACTAAATTTTCATACAAGCAACTGATTGGGCTAGACATTTTGCGAGAGTCTAGTATTAACACTATCACTGAGTGTTGGTAGCAGATAACAATAGGTGAACCATATCACCTTAACTTCACTCTAACTGTCTTACTTAACTGCCTTACTTCACTCTAACTGCCTTACTTAACTGCCTTCACGCTACCTTCATTGTTCTTCACTCTACCCTCATTGTTCTCCACTTAACTGCTTTACTGGCTTTACTCGACTTCGGAGTACGATGGTACAAAAATCTCAACGAGTTGGTTCTGGCGGACCAAACCAAGTGAAAGTCAAAGGTTTACACTACTTAAGTGACTTGATCTCGTCAGAAATCTCTCAGTCTCGATAACGTCTTATTAGTTTTGTTTAACAGTCTCAGTACTGATGTACTCATTGCTCTGTGCGAACCTCATCGGACGCGTCATGATCACCGTGGACGATTGCGATACCGTCAAGGCTCACTTAGTCCCCGTGCACATTAACCATACCGGCAAAGCTAACGTGGAGAAGTACTTTCAACCTCAGCCCATCAACGAGTCGGAAGTCGAGGTCTACTTCCGAGGGGTCAAACTTGTTGGCACCGAAGTGCCTTTGGATTATCAAGGAGTGATTGTGGAAAAGTCCCTGGAGTCGATCGAGACCAACGATAACGGGATCTCCAAAACGGTTAATAACTACCAGCTGGTGGGGTCGTTCTCTAGCTACACCGTGTTTGGTCACGACCAAGCCCCGGGACTGTGTCAATATACTCGAGTGAACGAGTGGAAGGCGATTGCTGACATTATCCACCAGTAATCCGTGTGCTCCATGTTTGTGTCGGAAGATAGCGACTCCGAGGAGGAATGGGAGGATTTGTTTGTTCGTGAACCGTCGTCGTCGTTCAATATCACCATCGGTGATGATCGCGTTCGCCGGCAAAAACAAGCATTGCAACATACTCAATTCTGTCGTCGTCTCCGCTCCGTGTCAATCAAAACTTACATCACTGCTGGTTATTGCCGCAACCTTCTTATCACTTCTCGTCTGGTACAAAAAGCCCTCAAGAAACTCGTTCCCAAAACCGTTAAAGCCAAGATTGCTCAATTGAAACAACTACCACTGTCGACAGCGGATGAGCAGTTGGTGTTTTGTTTAAAATACTTGGTCAAATGGTTCGGTAAAAACTGGACTAACGATTGTTGTGGCATAAGAGTACTTGGCTTTGATAGTTCACCGCCATCTCCATCAACTGCGATTGCAAATAAACAAGATCTACTCAAAGTGATCAAGCGATTTGCCCATAATCGGGATACTGCCGCAGTATTATTCACGGGGCTTTTGCGATCATTTGGTTGGGACGCTCGCCTTGTATTTTCGCTTCCTTGTCTTGATCGACTGTCGGGTCCGGCACCACCCGCTCATCCCAATGCCGCAACAAACTTTGATAACGATTTATTGTTTCCTTACATGTGGACGGAGTTGGTAAACCCGTTGGATCCATCGGAGATATTCGTGTTGGATACTCAATCGTTGATCAACCCTGACGATCGATGTATTCGACTTAAACGCACTTCTGGTCGCGACCAAATCACCAAAAAGACCAAAGCGGCATTCACCACCTCGGCGTATACTCCTCACGGTTCGTTAAACCACATGCAAATGCATTATGTCGTTGCCTATGGATCAAATTACGTGATGGATGTATCACCACGGTACATGGATGATATATCCTATCGATATAATCGACCTCGAGACCTTTATCGAGAAGTTGGACGTGCGGCATTGATATATACTCAAATGCTCGAATACTTCCAAAAGCGAGGGTGGCACCCACCTCAAAGCGAGGTTGATACTCTTGATTGGGTAGGAAGTCTATGCTATAAAGTGCCGACAACATTTGCGGCGATGCGTCGCAGTCCTAATGTCGTGTGCTCGCTGACACTACGCTATAATGAGATCATCGAACCCAACGCTACTCCCGTGGGCAAGATTAGATTGGTGGGGAGCTCGAAGCCACAGCCGGTATTTCGACGAGTCCTGGTGATTGTGGGGAGATCGCGGCGCCACTGGATGTTTCGTGGACGCGATGTGCCGGAAAATACCGTTCCTATAAAGGTACTTGATCGTCAAGGGGGCCAGGTGGGACTTTTCCGATTCGATCAGACCGTACCTTATACTCGATCTTGTGATTTTAGCTGCTCACCGCCGAAAATACCTACTAATGAGTACAATGACCTCGAGATATACCATCATCGCATGGTTCCCAACGGAGCTACTTGGCTCCAACTCCCCGATATTCATCGGTACTTTTCCAGCAAGCGAGTTGATGTACCGTTCCAATGGGTACCAGTGGTGGTAGGGTTTTCGTTCGTTGGAAATAAAAAGGCAATACCTCAATTCAAAGGGGTAGTGGTACTACAACAAGATGAGAATGATGCCAAACGCTTGTGGCTCAAGCTTCGTCGACAATACGACCACCTGGTGTTAGTGATCAAGCGACTTCGGGAGTTAGCGGCGTGGAAGTTGATTATCAGACACTTACGAGTTAGAGAACGTCTTAAAGCCCTGTACGGTGAGTGTGATGAAGATAGTAATAATAAATAAATAGAAAATGCTAATATAATGACTAAGGTTTCCGTTGACGAACTGAAGGCCGCTCCGACTCTTCCAATTGTACTGGTGTCCATCGTTTGTTGATGAAATGCTTGACGATATCGATCAGAGCAATGGCATCTTCGGCACTATCGTGTTCACCCAGCTGAATACGACGAGCAAGAAATTCGAACAGGAGGTCTTTGAGCGACATGCGGAACTTGGGAGTGGGTTTATGTGGTGGGAAAAGGATGGCGGTGTCCACCACTCGATGATGGACGAGACGTAGCGTCCGCAAATCATTTTCAAGCCCATGACCCACGAGAATGGTATGCTTATTCATGAGAGTTTTGAGTAATTCAATGGCACCATCAAACAGCAAGGCATCGGCTGGGATTTCCAGAACCCCAGACCAGGCAGTGTTAAGGTCAATAACTTCACCAAAGGGACGAGTGTGAATATCCAATACCGTTTCATTCAGAAAGAAATCGACCACGGTGACTCGGAGCATTTCGAACCCTCTAGTGGTGTATCCCATCTCACAATCGACTCCTAGCGCGGTGAAATCAGCATCATGAGTCCATTCGTCGGTGTCAACATAGGGGATCGCCCACGCCAGCTCTTCGGGAGAGTCCCAATGGAACACATGGTGGTCAGACATCGTACACGTTTCCGTTCCCGCTGCTTCACCGAGACTAGCTCCGCAACATTCGTAGAATCGAGGACTACCAGGTCCTCCCATGCGTTTGATCTTACCCGGATGGTATTTGCACTGGATAGTATCGAGCTGATCTTTAAGAAGGAACGAGGCTTCACATCGTTTACACGTTCGTTGATACTGAGGATGGTCCACTGGAGTTGGCACCTTGATAAGATAACCAAAAGCAGCGAGCTTATCGTCATCGATAAGATACTGTTGGAGATAATCGAACGTTTCTGCTGCTGAGAGCTCCTTTTTGTCGTCATTTCCCGCAATACCTTTACCTTTGCTGATGGCATAAAGCTTTTTTCTAATTTGTTGAGGATACGAGTGTTTGTTGGTGACTTTAGCCACGAGAAACTCCTGTTCCAAAGCCCATTTATTGGGAGTAGGCCATTGTGGATCGAGCTTGATGATAGCAGCAGCGATAAGCTCGACGTACTTCTTGCGATCGCTAAGCATAGCGGGACCACCTCCTTGAGGTAATGGTTTGGGCATTATCACCGCTACATCTTGTTCTTCAACCACAGATTCTCCCATTAAACGACCCATTAACAGTTTATAGTCACTGACACTGGTAGAATCTGCTGCCACCCGTTTTTCCTGGGTCATGGCCAGGATATTGGGAGTAGGGGTACCAATCAGATTTAGGTAGGTAGCAAGCTTGCGGAGGTAGATCAGACGAGTAGCTCGATCCACTGAGCACGGATCAACTGCTTCGGGGATGGTGATACGGGAATCAACTTGGTTTTGGTCATTTTCGGGTTGGGACTTGACTCGCTTCGATGATGGAGGTGACCCTGGAGACGATGGAGATGACCGTTTAACACCTTTAGCAACCGCAGATGATGATGGATGATGACTGAAGATGCAATTTAGCACGGTACAGGTCTTACTGGACTTGGAAGACGGACATGGGACGGCTTTGAACAACCGTTGAGGATGAGTGAACATCGCGAGAGATCACAAAGTCCGCAATCGAATTAAGTCACCTAAACCATTAACAATTACTAATGTATGTTGTTGTAATAGAACTTAATGTTTGCTACAGTCAAATTACACAATTTTGCTATCTCTGTGGTAAGAGATGATGTTTCTCTTAGTAAAGGAATGAGACAACAATATTCCCAGTTATGATAACGTTTTGAGATTTAGTTAATTAATGATAGTTTACTGGGTTAGGTTGGTTAGGTTAGCATTGTATATTATCTCGTCGAACTCATTAGATAGGGGCATTACTTGATGTACTTCTTGAACTTTTCCACTTCCCCCTTGGAACCCATCCAGATCCCCGACTTGTCGTGGATCCCCTTGGGGAGGAGCTCGAGGATACGTTCGCCCTTGTCGTTGATGGCAGCGCCCCCGGCTTGTTCCATCAACATCGCCATGGGGAAGCACTCGTACAAGATACGAAGCTTACCATTCTTGGACTTGGAGTCGGCAGGGTAGGCAAAGATGCCTCCGTACAACAACGTGCGGTGGACGTCGGCCACCATCGACCCGATGTACCGCGCCGAGTAGG
Source organism: Diutina neorugosa (assembly GCA_030578555.1). Lineage (NCBI taxonomy): Eukaryota > Fungi > Ascomycota > Pichiomycetes > Serinales > Debaryomycetaceae > Diutina > Diutina neorugosa. The sequence goes on from JAJMSK010000048.1 coordinate 47,400, forward strand.
GCTTGCCGTCGGCTTGAGGCACCTTCAAGTCGGCGAGGTATTGCTTGACGTAGTCGGGCCAGTAGTACGAGTTACCTTCGTTGAGCGAGTAGATCGAGCGGAACTCGGGGATGCGAAGGTTGGGTTGAGTGAGGATAAACTCACCGATGTTGGTGTCCAAAGTGAATCCATTGATGCCGTGGCCGGTGGTGATCATGAGATGGGTCGAGGCGCCGTACATGGTGTAGCCTGCCACCACCAACTCCGACCCTTTGCGCAACACGTCGTTGATCGACCCCTTGGAGTCGTCCTTCAACCGGTACACTCCGAAAATGGTCCCGACACTGACCCCGGCGTCGATGTTGGACAGCCCGTCGATGGGGTCAGTGCACACAGCGTAACGACCGCCACCTTCAAACACAATGAGGTCCTCTTGCTCTTCCGACACCAACACCTTGACGTTACCACTCAGCTTCATGGCATTGATGAAGATCTCGTCGCCAATGACGTCGAGCTTCTTTTGCACGTCGCCAGTGGTGTTAGCCGACCCGGAAACCCCGATAAGGTTGACCAATTCCGCCCGTCTGATGTTGTGGGCGATGAACTTGAAGGCGAACTGGAGGGCATTGAGAAGAAGCAGGAGTTCCCCCAGCGCCTGAGGCGCCACGGCGTGTTGTTCTTCGATGATGAACCGAGAGAGGGTGATGATGTCGGTCTCGACATTCATCTGTTCGGCGGCGGATTGGAAAGACATGATGGCTGGCAAATATTGTCGAGACGAGGGGGGTACCCGTATATAAGTTTATAAAGGGTTCTGTACCCCACGACCCGGCACGCACCGGGTCGGACACATGGAAGTTGCGCCGGCCCCGACGACAAATGTGGTGCTGACGACGGTGTCGGGAGTGAAAAATCGACCACAAACCACTCGCCAATTACCAACGGGTTAGTCACTGGTCAAAGCGCCCGTGATTGGTGGGGTTTTGTGGTGGCGGGGCCCCATTGGTGGCGGTGACGGAGGTATTCGCCCGGGTGGTGGGCGCGCTCCGTGGGCGCCCGGGGCACGCCATTGCATGGACACATTCGCGCGACGAAGCGAGGCCAGGCCCCCCCTCCCCCAGGCGCCAGGCGCCGGCCGGGGACCTGGCCTTCACCAATGACGTCGTCGCTGTACCCCGGACTCGAACCGTCCGGGCAAACTTATGAAATGGTACAGATGATTAGCGCCTGTAACAGTGACGTTTTTGTGCTGGTGTCACATTTTACTAACGACATTAGCGAATGGGTGCCGTTAGTAATGGAGCGCCCGGCGCCTGGTTTGGCACCCGGCGACGCGCCAAATGTTATCATTAAAAGGCCACCGCGCCGCTGTCTGGTTGTGCCGACACGGTTAAACGGTGAGTGCGAGCTGCGCCCGCTAAGCGCTACCAAGCGCTACCATAGCAAAAATCACTACGGTGAAAAAAGAGCCGTGCTAGCGCTGGCGCTACCACTGGGGAAAAAAAGGCGAAAAACTTTAACCAGCCGAGACGGCGATGGGCGCTGGCGCCATCATCGCTGTTCGCGCAATCAACGACTCACCCAACTTAAGCTTATAAGAAACAACAAGGCTCTAACCGTGGTACCCTAAATATAAATTAGGGTCATGGGATCACGACGTCAGACTCAGCCTCATCGGGGTGATCTCGTGCCTTAGAAAAGGCTTGGCCAGTCATGGTTCTACTGCACAAAGATGGCGGAGCGTGCGCGTGTATAAAGTGATGGGCGCTAGCGCCCTTCTGTCGCCATAACCACTCCATGGGGCGCCATCATCAACAACAGTATTACCAACAACAACAACCGTACTACCAACCGCAACCGGTGTACGTGCAACAGGCGCCGCCTCCGAAAAGCTCCGGGTGCTGCGGTCTGTGTTGCGGCGCCATGTGTGGGTGCCTAGCTGCCATCTTGTGCTGTGGGTTGATTGGTTGATTGCTCTTCCTCGTTAGATAGTTATTTATTCAAACAATACCATAACCATTTTTGTTACCAGCCGCACGCGCGCTAGTTAGAGACAACAAGGAACCCGTTCGTATTTGCCGCACCATTAAGCACGTTACGATCATCAGGGCGCATTATCGTTATTCACAAACTAACGGTGTTGTGATGAGTTCGAAGTGATACCTTCTGAGTGATACCTTTTGATGAGTTCTGTTGTGGTTTTGATTCGTAAACCATGTTTGACTCTTCCTCCAATAATGGGGTAACGCGCCACGTCCAGTTATTGACCACAAGACTCATACAACCAGTACAGTACTCTACAGTACTAACCAGTACACAGTACTAACCAGTACACAGTACTAACCAGTACACAGTACTAACCAGTACACAGTACAGTACACAGTACTAAACAGTACACAGTACACAGCACAGTACTCGGTGTTCTCGTTCCCTTGGCTTATTGCCACTCTGGAGTCTCGTGCGCGTACCGGGAACGCGCCCGAAGGGACACGTTGTAAAAAAAGCGTCGCCAGTTTAAATGCGTGAAAAATCCACCGCACTCGTCCATGTCGTTCCGTGTCCTTGACTTGACAAAGCCGTTTTCCCCGTTTGTGCCCGAGGTCATCGCTCCCGAGCGCAAGGTGCTGTTCCAGCAGAAGGTGATGTGGACGGGGGTGACGCTCTTGATCTTCTTGGTGATGCTGGAGATCCCCCTCTACGGGATCGCCCTGAGCGACTCGTCGGACCCGTTGTACTGGTTGCGGATGATGCTCGCCCTGAACCGAGGCACGTTGATGGAGTTGGGGATCTCGCCCATCGTGCTGGCGGGGATGGTGTTCCAGTTGTTGCAGGGGACCAAGATCATCTCCGTCGACATGCTGGACAAGCACGAGCGCGAGCACTTCCAGGCGGCGCAGAAGTTGTTTGCCATCTTGTTGGCGGTGGGCCAGGCCACCGTGTACGTGTTGACGGGGATGTACGGGCCCCCGAGACAGTTGGGCGTCGCCGTGTGCCTCTTGCTCATCTTGCAATTGGTGTTCGCCGGGGTGGTGGTGATTTTGTTGGACGAATTGTTGCAAAAGGGGTACGGGTTGGGGTCGGGGATCTCGCTCTTCACCGCCACCAACGTGTGTGAACAGGTGTTCTGGAAGGCGTTCGCCCCCACTACGTTCAACTCGGGGCGGGGGGCCCAGTTCGACGGCGCCGTGGTGGAAATGTTCCACCTCTTGGGGTCGGGCAAGGACAAGAAGCGGGCGCTCTTGGAAGCGTTCTACCGCCCCAACGCCGCCAACATGTTCCAGTTGCTCGCCACCATCGTCGTGTTCTTCGTGGTGGTGTACCTCCAAGGGTTCAGGGTCGAGTTGCCGGTGAAGCTGACGAGACAGCGCGGCCCCCACGGGTCGTACCCCATCCGGTTGTTCTACACCTCCAACATCCCCATCATGTTGCAGCTGGCGTTGCTGTCGAACATCTTCATCGTGTCGCAAATGTTGTTCATGAAGTGGCCGAAAAACATCTTGGTGAAGTTGTTGGGCACCTACGACGTCCGCCCCGGCCAGTCGCAGTTGTTTGCCGTCGGCGGGTTGGCGTACTACATCCAGCCGCCGATGTCGTTGACCGAGGCGTTGATGGACCCCATCAAGACCCTCATCTACATCGCCTACGTCCTCGGGTCGTGCGCCGTGTTCTCGACCACCTGGATTGAAATCGCCGGGTCGTCGCCCAAGGACGTCGCCAAGCAGTTCAAGGACCAAGGGTTGGTCATCGCCGGCCACCGTGACGTGTCGGTGTACCGCGAATTGAAGAAGATCATCCCCATCGCTGCTGCCTTCGGAGGCGCCACCATCGGCGCGTTGTCGGTGGCGTGTGACTTGATGGGCACCCTCGGGTCGGGGACGCTGATCTTGTTGGCGTGTACCACCATCTATGGCTACTACGAGTTGGCGGCTAAGGAAGGGGGCTTTGCCAAGTCGATCGTCCCTGGCTTCGCCGACGGCATCTAAACCCTGTACTTTATTATAAATCTAGTTCAACCTCAGCGCCCTTCGGCTCCTTTAGTATAAGCGTTTATGAATAGTGTAGAAACACCAAAACAGAAAAAGAGGTTCACGGAGATTAAATCCCGATACCGATATCGTCTTGATCATATCAGATGGTTTAAACCTATATTGGTTCGTTTGCCGTATTTGGCGACGACAATGGATATCGATCGTAAGTACGACCTTGGTAAATAAACCCGTTACAACACCCAAAACAAACAGTGTCGACGCAAGATCCCCTGCAAGTCCTATTTGTGTCACTCTTTACAGGCAACGTCAAACACACGATGCCGTTGAAACATGTCTCGGTTAACCCCTTACCCTTTACATCAGACAGTAAAATTTTATCGATGGTTTTTGACAGTATTGGCCGGTTGTCGATGACGTCATTGGTAGTGTTTTTCGGCGGCGGTGGCAGGATCAATGTGAGCTAAATATATCTTAGGGTAAACACCGCGTTATTGTGGTTGGTCATTCAGCGTTGACCACAGCAACCCGACGTCAACAAACCGACGTCAGCAATCCACCAACTTTAATCGAAATACGATGCCGTGTTGATCATCGTCTAAACCAAGCCCACGAGATCGATATTCGCCCACTATTCCGTCGAAGGTTCTTTTCTTGGTTATGAGGCCCTGGGTACACGTTTCCGTCTGTTCACCTTGTGTCTTGTCGGCGCACTTCATTAGGGAATGATGCCAAATTAGCATTCACCTTGGTAACGTATCATGACGTACCGTAGCAAAACACCAGGGTCCTGCCTCCCCCTGTTAGGGAATCATCTACTGCTACAAGGCTTTCTTTATCATCTGTAACCGTTTGATCTTTTTTGGGTGTTGTTGACGTCAACCTTAATTTAACATCGCTCAAACTCTAAAGCGTGTTGCCTTTGCTCGGGTGGCCGCAAGGCTCCGACAGGCCGAAAAAAAGCGCCTTTTACCGTGCGTTACACACCACGAGGGGGACACAGCTTGTCTCATCTTTTTCCTTTCAAACACAGGGGCGGTGAAACGTCACTTGAAACCCCCCTACTTTCCCCTTTACTATATAAGCCCTCCTCTTCCCCCCGACCCGTAATCTTTCCTCCGTTTCACTACCCCAACTCTCCACCTGCCTAGACCACTGCCATCGGAGTAAACTCCCGTGGTAAATAACTGGACGCGGATCCGCGCCCCTCTCAGGAGGCGCACAAAATTTCTATAAGCCCCGAGCCACAACCTTTCAACCTTGTTCCCCCGAAAACTCCATCATGACCGTGGCTAGCGACGGGAGCGTACACCCGTACTCGCAGCTTTCCAAGCCGACGATGACCGAAGTCGAACTGGATATGCTGGGGCTTCAACTTAGCGACGGCGACGCCCCTTATCCCGGACTGGATTATGGTGACGAAGCGCCGGTGCTGCCGATAAAGCCTAACGGAGGAGCCATCACCATGGTCGATTCCCCTCCCAAGTCACCGGCGTTCACCGCTAACGAACAGTACTATTCGCCTAATCAGGACTTGCCTAGTGGCGACGCCGATCCCATCCCCACTCAGGGGATCGATCCCAATATCGACGCCTTCCACCCCGGTTACGCCGATATGGGCCAGCTGTACCTGCTGCAACGGATCGAACCATTCCCCTCGGATATTCCTCAACCTCGGGACCGAGACGTCTCCACTCCTACCGTCCAGATCCATCCGCTTCCACCTCACCAAGAGTATCGCGATTCACCGCCTCCTCAGTCGGAATTCCTGGACCTGAGCAACTCCCAAAACGGAGGGTTCCAGGCGTTTCCTACCGAACCGTTACACCACCCAGTCGACGCTAAACGTCAACTGCACCCTTACACATTACCGCCTCATCTTCAACCTCAACAGCCGCCGCAACAACCATTTAATTACCAGTCCCAAGAGATGAGCCCGGAACGCGCTCCGGCGCCGGCATTATCGCCTCGGTTTGCCACGAGAATCTTGGGGGAACTGCCGGCGCTGAACTCGTTGCTGGCGCTGTCGCTGGTGACCAATCTTAACCTTAACCAAGGGCCCGGCTCCCAAGAGTTGATGCTGCGGCTGGAAACGCTGTTGCTTGTTCCCGGTGTCCATAACAACAACACCAACAACCACAACAAATACGGTCACGCCAGACTGGTATCGCTGCTGCTGTCGTTTTTCTATGATCGCAGCGACACGGCGTCGATGGTCGACTTCAGTCAAAACGTCATCCAACAATATTTGGGCAGTAACTCCAGCCACTTGTTGCCGCGGATGAAAACGATCGATTTGTACCGTAAGAACGCCAAAAAGCTGAACGATCCCACCGTCATCTTCCAATTCGCCCAATACATGTTGCAAACGGCACTTATGATGGATGATGAGGCGCCGGCTAAAGGGACTTCGCCTAACCTGAAGGCAAAATCGCCGGTGCTGCCGTCGAAACGCAACCAGCTGCCCGAAGTGGACGAAAGAAAGTTGCGCCGGTCTCTCATTAAGGAAGCGGTCCACTACCTCAGAAAGTTACTGGACAAGGGGTACAGTGAAGCTCAATACTTATTAGGGGACGCGTTTTCGCTGGGAGCGCTTGGTAAAGTGGAAAACCGTGAAGCGTTTGTCCTCTTCCAACAAGCAGCCAAGCATGGTCATGTCGAGCTGGCTTACCGTACTCTGATTTGTTTTGAAGAAGGATTAGGTACGGGTCGTGATGCTCGTAAGGCCGTTGATTACTTGAAGATTGCTGCGTCGAGAAACCACCCGGCAGCGATGTATAAGTTGGGGATGTACATGTTCCACGGCCGTATGGGGATCTCTCGCAACATGAATAACGAAAAGATGGGGATCAAATGGTTGACGCGGGCGCTGAATGTCGCCAACGAATTGACGTCGGCAGCCCCTTACGAATTGGGTAAGCTCCACTTCAATGGGTATAAGGATATCATCATTGCCGACAAAAACTATGCCCTTGAGTTATACTCGCAAGCAGCAGCGCTTGGCCACGTACAAGCCGCGGCGTTGCTCGGTCAATTCTATGAAGTGGGGGAAGTGGTACCTCAAGACGGGAACTTATCGATTCATTACTACACTCAAGCGGCGCTTGGTGGTGACCCCGAACTGATGTTGGCCATGTGTGCTTGGTACCTTGTTGGGTGCGAGCCTCACTTACCTAAGGACGAAAACGAAGCGTTTGAATGGGCTAAGCGGGCAGCGTCGTGTGGGTTACCTAAGGCCCAGTTTGCCGTGGCTAACTTCTACGATAAGGGGATCGGGTGCATCAAGAACGTCCTGGATGCGCAAAAATGGTACCAAAAGGCCGCGGCCAATGGTGACGATAAGCTGTTAGCGAGAATCACCGACCGCCTGGTGGCAGCGAAGATCCAGAAGGAGATGAAGAAGAGACCAAAGAAGCAAAACAACCTTGGTCCCGAAGGCATAGAAGACAAAGAGTGCGTGATCATGTAGTGACGTTCTCCCGTTTAATGAATATATGAGATTTAGCACCGTTTACTCCATTCCATAATCCTAAATCTTGATTGTGTATTACTTGGCCTGCCAGCGAATCCTAATGGGAATCCTATCCTAAGCGTTCTCATGCTTTTCCGGCTTAGGCGTGGTGACGGCTTCAAGAAGCATTTCCACCACCTTGGACTTATGGTCCTTGTACTTGACTTGAATGTCATCCAATTCCTTCTGCACGTGTTCATCGGCTTCCTTATTCGTCAGCTCGTTAAGTCCCAGGTGTTTTTGTTCGTATTCATTCAATTCGCCTTCCTTCAACTTTTTGTACTCGTCGATTTCCTTCTGAGCATCCAGCTTTGCCGACTTGAGCCGAGCCGTCCGGTACTTTCTCGCTTCATTGACGATTTCCGCCGCTTCCTTTTCCGTTTTCAACAACGATTGGATCCCAGACATGATTGAGTTATGGACTAGGGTAAAGAGGGCAAGGTGGACGATTGATAACGGTGCGGGTCCTGACATCACGTGAGTGTAGGCACGTGAAGGAGACGACACGACACGACAGTAATAACTAGTAATCACATCAACCCTTCAAATGTGCAGTGTGGTATCATCACAGTTCGTACTAACACTGGCAAACTCCTGAATCGTTATTGATTGCTAAATCTACTTATGAGTCCGTTAGCTATAGTATGCTCAAAAAACTTAAATAAAAATACGTGGAAGAAATTCAGATAATACTTTATTACCTCTAACAACTGATCTATCAGTGTTTGGTGAGATTGATAAGATTTAAATCGGAGCAAACATAGCAATAACTCGTCTAATTTAAAATAGTATAAAATGGTAATAAGTATCACTCGGGTACAATTGAAAAAGCATGGATAGTGGATCAAGTCCATGCTAATTAATTTATCAATTGTTGTTTTTAGAGCGTAAGTGTTTATATCATGGATTACCATAACATTGGCTTCTTAGAGGAACTTACGGTAGGAGGTTTTGATCGTTGGTTCTGGATATAGTTGGTGCAACTTGTGATGGCGTCGTTCATTATTGCCTAATATACACGGAGATGCCTTATTTTTCATTACGACGACTTACCCAACTGGCCACATTCCAATAAGAACTCGTCGGGAGGGATGACGTCGGTGCCACCGTAAACGACGGTCTTTTTCGCCTTATCGGCCCATTCCTGTAAGTTTTGGTATTCGTAGTAGTTGGCGCCGCCAATCATAAACACCATCAGGTCATTATACGTCAGCCGTTTCGGTTGCTTCGACCCCCGGGTCTTAGGGTCCAAGTAGACGTAGTTGTCGGTCACTTGTAACGTATCTTGAGGAGCCGTTTGCGGGTCCATCAACGCCTGGACCACTTTGGTCACCGGTAATTCCCGCTTTTCGGGGATGAACAGCTTGACCTTCAGAGCAATCAGGGTTAACCCTTCGGAAATGCGCCCTTCGGTCAACCCGTACAACTTCAGTGATAACAGCAGCAACGCCGACAGCTGGGCTGCCTGGGTGCCGGACCCAGAAAGCGAGCCCAGGCCCATGTCGCTGAGGTTAGTCATGTTGGAGATTTGCTTAAACTTGGTGATGTAGTTGTACGCAGCCAAGTCGACGCCGTGATCAGCAAACCACCCCGACACCTTGGTCTTATAGTCTTCGGGGAGGTCGACGAGGAGGACCATGATCAAGAATGTCCGGTATTTGTCGTTGGTATTGGAGCCCAGCGTCGGCTGCAGTTGTAATAACTCGTAGAACTCGTTGAGCACCTTAGGGTCCTGACAGTTCAGTTCAATTTCAAAGAACTTGTCCAACAGTTTCGCCTGAAGCTCACTGATCAACAGAGCCAAGATATCCATGTGCATGTCCAAGGTTGCCTTACGAGCGGTGAGCTCGGGCAACGCATCCACCGCTTGTTGGATGGCCAGGGTGGAGGCGGCGGAGTTATCAATATCATCCAACGACGTGATCCCAGTCTTATTGGTTAAATCGGAGGCGTCTTTTTTGTAGAGATTAAGCTCGGTGTCGGCGTGTTCGACGACATCAGGGAATGGCAATTGAGCGTAGCTGTTCCAGAAAAAGTCCTTAGGATCAACGTCATACGATTTCTCCTTAGGCTGGCCGTTATCACCCTTGACGGTCAATTTGATGGTGTTACGCTTGAGGCTAAACACGTCGTTGACCATCACCTGATAAATCCACGAATGAGCAAACATCGACAGCAAATCAAGGTTACGGTCCAATAAGATGAGCACGGGGCGAGCGCCGTCGGTGGTGGCGGCGGCGTTGTTTTGTAAATGGTCCCGCAACTTGACGTTCAATTGCGAGGCGACGAATTCGGCGGCCCCGCCTTGAGGAGCTCGAATGATGGGGATCAGCCCCATGGTGTTGACCAACGCCACAAGCCCCAGAGCGATTTTGTCGGTCCACGTAGCAATTTCGTCTTCGGTGGTGTGCGACGACGAGAACTTATAGAACATCCCCTTCATGTCCAACGAGAACAAATTGGGTTCGGTGACGATAAAGTCGATGTACTGATCCCACACGCTCTTGATCTTCAGCGCCTTACCACAAAGCGACACCTTTTTGGCAAACTCTTCGAGCAAGTCTCGCGGCAACAGTGACGTGAAGTTGATGTAGAACGAGTCGTACCGATCGTGCTGCAAATCGTCAAGAATGACCATGACATTATCAATGGTAGGCTCGACAAGATACACTGCCAGGACGTCGGGCATGGGGCTCCGGTTCAGTTGCAATAACGCGTGCAACGTCACCCCCAACTTGAGGAGGTCATTGACCCGCAACACCAGCGACACCACGGCTCGAGCCTTGGCGTCCATGATGAGCACCTTCCACGCCAACTCGCCTTTCTTTTGCGGCAGGAGCATCTGCTCCAACCGCTCGATCTGCTTATCCCGGAGCGACATTGGTTTATGGACACGTTTCGCGCGAACCTAACACAGTCCTTCAAGGGTAGCACTCAGCCCTTCATCGACAGATTAACACTCAGCCCTTGATCAACAGGATAACAGCCTTTGATCAACAGGATAACACTCAGCTCTTCATCAACAGTGGCTTAACCTTAACTTCTACAACACGCATTGAACAGGAGGCTCATAGTGATTAGTCTGTCACACAACTCGAAGGCTAACTCTCGATGGGGGTACCCAAATATTCCATAAATGGAGAATTTATGGGACGGAGTGATCAGGTTGTGTGTAACAATTGGTATAGGTTGGGGTTGTTAGTTATAGTAGAGGTAGACAATTAGTAACAACAGTTGTATGAGGGTAGGAAACAAGGCTTTGCGAGGTAGTGGCTGACATGAAGTGAAGGTAATGCCCCTGTGTGAGAGGAGCATGAAGTAATCAACTATGTTGTAAACATTTGATTGGTACCAAACTAGATGATGGAAGTACAAGGTGACGATTAATACTGATGGAGTGTAGGCTATGATGGTTGACGTCGCACACGTGAGGTGCCATCGCAAAGGGGATGCGGCTCGTTCGGAATGATGCCATTCGGAGTCATTGACGTCCAATTGATGCCTAAAACAATCCCTAAAACATTAATATAACTTGACATCACACAATAAGCCATTTATCAGCTTCGTTTACTCATTACCAGTGTCATTATCTCTGTCCCCCTCACCTTCTTCCTAGGCGTCGCACTCATCTACGATCTCGTTCTGAAAAAACCACCTTAGTATGCTCCAACTCCTCAACCCCAAAGCCGAGCTGTTGCGCCGGCAACAGGCGTTGCAAGTGAACATTGCTGCGGCCCAGGGTCTCCAGCAGGTGCTTGCTCTGAACTTGGGGCCTCGTGGCACCCTCAAGCTCCTTGTCGACGGTCTGGGCGGCCTCAAGTTGACCAAAGACGGCAAAGTGTTGCTCACAGAGATGCAGATTCAGCACCCGACGGCGATCATGATTGCTCGAGCTGCTGCGGCTCAGGATGAGATCACCGGTGACGGGACCACGTCGGTGGTGTTGCTTGTTGGGGAACTTTTGAAGCAAGCCGATCGGTACGTGTCGGAAGGAGTTCATCCTCGAGTGATTGTCGATGGCTACGAACAAGCGAGAGAAGAGTGCCTCAAGTTCCTTAACGACTTCAAGCAATCGCGGCAAGAGTTTGACCGGGAGTTCTTATTGCAAATTGCTCGGTCGTCGCTCGCCACCAAGGTGCCGCAAGAATTATCGGACGTGTTGACTCCCGTCGTCACCGACGCCGTGCTCCAAGTGCGTCAACCCGACCAACCGTTGGACCTCCACATGATCGAAGTGATGACGATGCAACACGGAACTGCTCGCGACACCGAGTTGATTAAAGGGTTGGTGCTCGACCATGGCGCTCGCCACCCCGATATGCCTCGTCGGGTGCCCAACGCTCACATTTTGATCCTCAACGTGCTGTTGGAATACGAAAAGACCGAAGTCAACCTGGGGTTCTTCTACTCGCTGGCAGAACAACGCGATAAGTTGGTGGCGCTGGAACGGAAGTTTGTCGACGCCAAATTGAAGAAGATCATCGACTTGAAGAACGCCGTGTGCCAATCGGGCGACGGGTTCGTCATCATCAACCAAAAGGGGATCGACCCCATGTCGTTGGACGTGTTGGCGAAGCACAACATCCTTGCTCTTCGTCGAGCCAAGCGGAGAAACATGGAACGGTTACAACTCATCTGTGGTGGCGAAGCGCAAAACTCTTGCGACGACTTGCTGCCGTCGGTATTGGGGTGGGCCGGCTTGGTCTACGAAAACTCTATCGGCGAAGATAAGTTCACGTATATCACCGAACCCAAGGACCCGAAGGCGGCTACCGTCTTGATCCACGGTCTGAACAACCATATCGTCAGTCAAATCAAGGATGCGGTGCGTGATGGGTTGCGGTCGGTGGCGAACGTGTTGCGGGATGGCTCCGTCGTCCCGGGTGCCGGTGCCTTCTGGTTGAGTGCTTCTCAGCACCTCAGACTGCCTCAACTTGCTCGAGGCAAGAACAAGGCTGGGTTCACCGCGTTTGCCGATGCGTTACTTGTGATTCCCAAGACCCTCGCCACCAACGCCGGGCTAGATACCTTGGACGTGATGGCCCAATGTGAAGACGATATCAATGCTGGTCAAGTGGTAGGGGTTGACCTCATTACGGGAGAGCCGATGGACCCGTCGGTGGATGGGGTATGGGACTCGTTCCGAGTGTTGCGCAACGCCGTCGCCGCCGCCACGGGGATTGCTCTGAACTTGTTGTTGTGTGATGAATTGTTGAAGGCGGGGAGATCGTCGCTTAAACAGGAGCAATAGTGTACCATAGCATAATGAAACAACCCTTTAGCCCTCGGACTAGGACTTAGCCGGACTAGGACTCAGCCTTGAACTGACTCGGACTAGGACTCAACCTTGAATCGACTCGAACTAGGACTTAGCTTTGAATCGACTCTGGCTTAACCTAACTTAACTCTTCCTTGACCTGCCTCTACTTATTTATCCGATATTCGCTACGGTATTACGACGGACTATACCTCTATTGATCATTGTTATCTCTTGGTTGTGAGAATTATATAAAAGTATCATATTTAACTTGTGTCTACGATTCGAGAAGCATCCCTAATCAACTAGTTGGTGTCACCTCCTCGACCTTAAAAAACCAGCAAATTATTTCCTGTTTGACTGTCAAACGGGTAATGACGAAGTGTGTACGTTCGACCATGAGACTAACAGGTTCATGTCTACTAAGGAGCCGTGGCTGATACTGAGAGTTAGGTAAAACTGTAGTTATCAGAATAAGTAGTTATTAGCAAGTTATTATTATGATTATCTATAGTAGTAGTTCCATCAATGCTATGTTGTCCTGTCAGTTAATAGTCAAGTTATAACTAGTCCTTTCCCACTGTTAGTAAGTATTCCGACGAAAGAGGGACCCATCAACCCCTCTCTTCGAAGCCAAGCCAGTCGATAAGCAGTGGTGTACCTCTGCCATCAGTTTTACCTGTCGTTACGGGAATCAATTGGACCTTTGATTCTCCGCCCATAAGGGGTAAGCACCATTTGGCAGCATTACCCCTCGTATCTACGGGATGGTTGAGGAAATTGGACTAGTCATAACATGACAATTGCTTGAGCATGGTACAACCTTTTAATCAGCATCATAGCATCATTTGCGTGCTCTAGCCTTGAGTAGAAGGCGAGCGTCAATCAATAAGCGTCATCGGGCCATGCCAACTGAGAGTGTTAATCATGGGTGGCTAGTCATGGCATCAGTTGACTAATGGTTGGGATTTCCAACTAATAGTAGAGCTCATGATCAATTGTTAGCCAAGTGAAGGTTGATGAAATGAAATTTTAGAGGGGGGAAAAGACCCCTACTTATAGTTTTTGGAAATGAAAAAAGGATAGACGCTTGCAAACTAGGGGGAGGCAAAGGCGGAGCTTATCGACCAATAGGAGATGAACAAGGACCGTATCTATTCCCCGCATTCTCCGTCGCCTCGTCGTCTATTCAACTTTAAGCGCCCTCAATTTATTACCTCGTATTCGATTAAGTGTAGATTTAATGCAGATTTGATCGAGATTTTGGGGACACAAAAAAGAATAGCTGATGAAACCTACAAAGATGATATACTGCTCACTTCCCTGGTGTTTATATCTTCGATATTGTTGGCGAATCCGATCAACAAAAGCCCGTCTCTCCTCCGCGGCGAAGGAGTAGGGTATGCCCATCTCGATGTCAGTGTTCATATTAACCGAATTGTCTTTTATACGTACATAGTGATGGGTTTATATACTTGATTCCGGATCAGTGCCTTGCGTGATCCTAAGTTAAAGTGTTAGCCCATAGGTGTTCCATTGCATGAGTGAAATCCATGAGCAGACACTTTGAGTGAATATTTGAGTGATGATGGGCCAAGATCAGTCTAGTGCCCAACATCTAGAACAGTCTGCAGGAGCATAGTTCAACAGATATTGGTGAAGTTACACATTAGTTGCCGTTGTCACGACCCAACTTTATTGTATGTTGGCGACATAAATGAGGGTGATCAGTTGCGTCTATTTGAATACGGGGTAACTGGTTGACGAGGGGACTCAGCGACGCTCCCACTAAAAACCCAACCAATGAGTCAGGCGTATTTGGTGTCCAGATGATGGTCTATTTGCCAATAGACAAACTCTTTGCCAACTGGGACCTTTGAAGCTTACGAAAGTCTGGCTAGAAAGCAAAGCCTCAGGCAGTCGTCTCCATCGAGTTGAGGCGGTTGTGGCGTGTCCATTGTGCATAGCATCGAGGGTGGTGACGTAATGTGGGTTTTCCTCAAGACCATCAAGACCACTCCCAACTTTGGCTTACGTAACTTCGAGTTAGGCAAGTAGACCTCGTTGACACACCCAGGCAATGGCTTGAGCTTCACGACACATCGACGTCGTGGGTTCGTTAGCATTACAACAATACTCAACCATTCCACACTTGGATACGTCATCAATCATCCGACTATAAGCGTTGACACCAGCAATGATGTATCCCGAGTATACTGACCGCAACCGAGGATTAGCAGTTAATGATGGACGGATTTGAGGCCAGCTTTCGGTAAACTTACGGGAAAGCAGACGTCGGTCTCGGTAATCATCACTGTGGATGATTTCCACCGCTAAATCGACTGCAGCCGTAATCGTAGCAGGAGTTGACGATGCTGATACCACAAAGGATCTATCATCATCGTGGAGAGCATCGACACCAGTAATCATGGTGACGAGCACCGTCCAGTTAGCAGTGATAACGGGAAGCACTTTATCGTAGTTTGTTGCCAATATCGGGTACACTGACTTTAACACTTGGAGAATCAGGTACTTGAGTTTCCGATGAGGCTGGGATAAGAGCTTAAATCCGTAGTGGAATATCGACATTGCCAATTGCCAGGTCGATTGAGGCACGGGCCCTTGCCATTCCGTTACCTCTGTCGATGGAGGAGCATCGGCATCATCTTCAATTTCATCGTCACTATCGCCTTCATCGTCACTATCGACCATTTCTGAAAATGGAGCATCTCGAGGACGAGTAAAGTACTCCTTGGTGCTATCATAGTTGGGATGAGCGATTTGATGGTTATCTTCAACAAATTTAGCCAATTGGGCCGAGTTTGACATCCCCCAGGGAGCAAATGACGATTGGTTAATGGCAGCATCTTCGATCTTTGGTGTAGGGTCGACGTACCGGCGATTAATCTGATTGACCACCTCTTGGAACACAAGGAAAAACCCTTCCATGGCCACCGGGTACCCATGGTACAAGTCCATCGCGACAAAGATCAGACTAAACACGTCGCCCAACATGTTTTGTCCCAAGAGATCAGGTCCGCAAAGCTTGATGACCACGAGAAGTAATCCAGGAAGCAGTGGGGTCAAATCACCACTGTTGAGGCGTACAGTGATGGCATCAACTAAATAGTCCAGGTTTTCGGTAATGAGCTGTGATATCAGTCCATCATAGTGGTGCTGAGCCACTTGTGATAATGCATGGGAGGCGTGCTCATGGATTGCCCCCGGGAACGTAAGCGCTTCGAGCATGGGATAAAGGTAATCCATAAGCACAAGCTGTTGGTATTGCTCTTTGGAGACTAAGGCTGATGTTGATCCTAAAAGATCGAGAGCAACTCCGTAACCAAACCGTACCGACGACGAGCCACCCCCAAGGAGGCGGCGATGAAGCTCATCCATCAAGTCTTGTGCTGCTCCTACCGTCAATGGGACCAATTGATTTTCCTCGTCTTCTTCCATGGTTTCATCGCCATCGAGATCTAAAAACTCGCTGACGTCGACGTTAGCCAGAGCTTGTGGTGATGTTTGCGCTAAGAAGTTCACTGCCCACAAATTGATCCCCTTCATTGACCCTTGACCCAAAAGTTGCTCAATGAGCTCAGTAAACACTTGATGACGGTTTGCCAAAGCCCCTAAGGCTTCGAGAAAGTTTCTGATGGCTTGTTCCACTTCTTCACTGTAGAAATCACTAAACCAGGAAAGGTTACTCGATTCACTCAAAATGTCATTGGTCTTAGCCAACGTCACGAGACTGTGGTTATACGCTTCAGTGGCTGCCGACACCTGGTCGGCTTTGGTCGTCACTTGCGTAAGATGCTCTTGATCAATATGAGATGGGAGTACCACCTCGTGTTCGACAGCTTTCATCAGCTTTTTCGGTTTGGTATCGCGATTGATTTGGTCCTGGATCCCATCACAGAGCTGAGAAACCACTCGAGCTAACGTTGCGGGCCACCACCCTTGGTTATCGTTCATTACGCGATGAAGAACCTCGAGCTGGAGCCGTATTGACGTCAACATGTGGAGGATTTTCGTGTCATCTGACGATTGAAGTGTAGGGGCAAACTTTGTTTCAGTGAGGTTGGGGAGTTTTTGTTTGATAAGCTTCGTGATGAGCTGGCGACGATCATTAATGTCAGGTTCTTCGTGATACGCGAGAGCCATCATTTCCACAGCAGTGATTCCTTCACCAGTGTCGCCATCTTCGATCATAGCTTCAAATAGTGACACCACATCGATACCAAGGTTATAAATCTCCGAAAAAAGACAATAGAACGACGTGTGCCATAGTTCACCGAAAAACGAAATCACTGCCCGATAAAGCGGTTTTATCGCATGCTGTTTGCCCAATTGACTATGAGCAATGTTCTTGAATAGTACCATGAGCGATAGTTTAAGTTGAGTGGCAGTTGCCGTAAGCCATGACTGAGTCCGCACGGTACTGGACGAGTGGATCTCCACGGAGATATCTTCACTGAATCCAGTAGTGGTATCAGCAGCAGCTTGTTGCTTCCACAAGTCACGCGGGTCCAGTTGTACGATGTAGGTAGCATTAAGGTCTCGGTCACTAAACACACGACTGATCAACAGTTTGAGGACGGCAATAAGCAATACCACCACCGAGTAGTGGATCTTGGTGACGTTCTTGGTGAATTTAACAAGCTTAGACACTACTCCTGGTAGTACTTGAGCCATGGCTTCAGCATCCACCACTCGTCGATTGAAGAGTTGCTTAAGCACTTCCAACGCGGTGGTAGCGACATCGACGTCTTCTTGAGCCGTACACAGTCCCTGGAATGAGTCCAAAGTATCCAAGTCAATGGTAATGATCTTACTTAACTGAGTAAACCCTTGCTCTGACTTCAGAAACGCATCCGGGGGAAGCAGTCTCACCAACAGAAGAATTAGGGAAAACGCTGCGTTCTGGAAACTTCGAGGTCGATTCAGGGTTTCGGGACCACAAAGGTTAACCGTAAGCATCACCAACTGTTCGGTAAACTCCGGCGTGTGGCTGCGATCAAGGTTCCAAGCATGGTCGAAGAGAAACTGAATAATCGCCAAAATGTAAGTGGTAACATCAATGGGAAGTGGCATATGACGAAGGAGTCCACTAATTGGGAAAAACACATAGTCAGCAAGGTTCCGGGCAAGCATATACCCTTGGGATTGATGATGGGTATAATGGGAATTGAGGGTATGGAGCAACTGGGAGAGGAGCTGGCCGATCCGCTGGAAGTTGGGTTGAGTCAGTGCCACTTCCTGGGAAAGATTGACACATATTGGCTTGCATTGAGCGAATAACTCCAGCGATAGAGCCTTGACATCCATCTCGGCTGATGCGGCTTACAGATGGCAACCGTTTCGGGTAAGGGTCCAAGGGTTAGGGAGCCCTGGCTTCAAAGCCGCACGCGTTCACCACGAACATCCTAACATCAAGCACCATTCAAGAGATGTCAACATCAAAGGCTCGAGGCGTACTGGTAGGACGAACCAATACCCGTGACGTTCTGTTTAAGTCACGATTACGTTATGCTTATGGTTGTGATCCCGCGTTCTACGACGATGTATTAGCGTATAAGGCGCGATTCGAAAAGTGTATCGCCATCCCTCCCGCTGCCGAAGTGGAGAAATTCTTAGCTCCGGAGCCGCTCTTAGAGGCGGATGGGTTCCCTGATACTGAGTTTAGTGATGGAGTTCGTCTGGAGGTGGTAGCGGAGACGCCAGTGCTGTTTACTGCTGAGCGTGAAGGTGATGCCGTCGAGGTCAATTTAACCAATGGACAACTGGCATCGATGGAATCATTTGGACGGACGGGAGCAATTGCCGATGTGGGAGGGTCAATCGTCGCTCTTCGATGGCTTCCGACGCTGGAACCAGCAGAATACGAGTACGTGGCAGTATCGGTAGTCCACTCACCCGTTGCCACCAGTATTAGTCACGAACGACTCGGATTGTTTAACCAGACCATGGATGATAGTCTTACGACCAGTATCCAAGTGTGGAGGTACCGCGACGGTGAATTGACTCGCCATTTGCTTATTGACACCACCCTGGTGATTGGAGTCACCAATTACTTAGAGTGGGTCCCATTAGCGATTCCAGGATGTTTGGGAGTGGTTTGTGGTTGTTTTAATGATGGCAAGTGGCACGCCATCAAAATTGGTCGTGAAGCTGGTGAAGTATCGTTGGTTAAGCTGCTGGTAACGTTATCGGTGCCTGATACCACTCTCACTACGTTTAGCTTCCGAGACCCTACTCACGTCATTGTTGGTACTGCTACCGGTCATATTGCTCAATTTGAGCTCCCTGTGGCTAGTGATGGCGCTGATAGCGAGCCCCAATGGATGGTACACTTGTTTAAAACTGCCATCGACTCGCTCTTGGTCAATGCTTGTGAACCAGGTAAAGATGTGGTGGTGGCAAACTCCCTGGGACTGACGATGCGAGCAGTGGAGCTTGATAACTATGTCGTGGGCCAACTGCAAGCGTTTGCCCCGAAAACGTGGCTCCGTCCGCTGTATAACCCGCGGCTTCGCCTCTACCTCGTGGCCTCGCTGTTGGATACGTTATCGTACATGTTTTTGCGAGCCCCTACCGAACTGATCAATCTGTTGGTACGACCAGCAGCCGATATCACCACGTTTGCTGCTCTGGAACGATTGGGACACCCATTGGCAGTCGTGGGGACGCTGGCAGGGGACTTCTTCGTGGTTAACTACGTGAGAAAGTTTCTTAATGGAGTCAAGCTGTCGAATAAAGTGATTGTGCCCATTCAATTATGGAAAGTGACCTATGCAAACCGTCAGCTTGTCGTCAATGGGGACTTTTACCAGCTTCCTAATGAGGCAACCAACCAGACACCGGTTACTCCAGCAGAAGTGGCGTTTACTGCTAGTGGGTGGAATGAAAACCCCGCCACCGCTCTGATCTATGCTGCTGGTAACTTGGCGGGGATGCTCTTTGTCGAACTGCTCGTTCAGTAATCAACAACGTCGCCATAAGTTTGGCGCCATCGGTTAAGCCCGCCCACAACGTCGACGGCATCGGTGTATCCCCATTGGCGAAGCTTTTTCACCGCTATTTGCGAGTCATTACCAAATCGACACACTACGGTGATGGCAGCGTTGGTATCGAGTCCTAATTGGTCGATGGTAGTTTGCTTGAGTTCGGTGATGGGAACATTGACCGAATTAGCGATGCTAGTGATGCCAAATTGTTCTTTAGGGCGAACATCAAGGATGATACCGTCACCAGCGAATTGGCTAGCATCGATTCTCATCTGTGCTGGGATGGGATCGACATTGACTCTACCGCAATACGCAACATAATCGATGTCTCCTGCCTCAATTGCTGCTCGAGTAATGGTGGCTTGAGCCAGACACACGGCACAATCGGGTTTACGCGATCTCATCTTGAACCATCGCATCTGTTGGTTAGGGTATGCCGAATACGCTACCAAAAACGGTTGGAAATTGGCAGCAGTATAGTAGCCAGTGATCACCTTGATGGCTTCGGTAGCCATGGCGGTTCCGACAAGACCAATCACCGGTCCGATGACGCCTCCGTCGCTACACGACGTCACCGAATCCGGAGGCGGTGGTTTGGGATGGAAACACCGGTAACAAGGACCGCTATTGTTGAAGTTTAACACCGTGAGCTGACCCTCAGTCTTGAGACCCGATCCCAGCACCAACGGTTTCCCCAAAAGCACTGCCACATCGTTAATCAAGTACCGAGTGGCAGGGGTATCGGTACAGTCCAAAATGACGTCGTAATCAGCAAATAGATCGAATGCATTCGTCGGAGAAAGCCGATAAGGGTAGATTTCCGTAGCCACATGATGATTAAGTCCTCGAACAAACCGTTGGGCCAGTTCACTCTTGAGTTGACCTGGTGTAGTATGGAGAATTTGTCGATGAAGATTAGACTCATCGATAGTGTCTCCATCGATGATTCCAAGCTTCCCCACTCCAGCTCCAGCAAGATAAGCTATAGCAGGACACCCTAGACCTCCTGCTCCCACCACAAGCACTTTAGAGTGGCGTAGACGGAGCTGACCTTCACGAGAGTTGAAATGAGGTGTGATCATCTGGCGTCCGTAGCGGAGGTATTCCTCCGCCAAAAGCTCGTCATCACCACTAACCAGGGTTTGGTAAGTGGTACCATTAGCTTGAGCCCCTAGCTGAGCCGCTAGCTGTTGTTTTAACCGAGCATTCTCCTCGCGGAGTCGAGTGAGCTCATCCATGATGGGTGCGAATATCGATCAAAGTCCGATCGAAGATGAAGGATACAAAGTGAGCAAATGACAGAAGGCGGAGATGTTGGGTGATTAATTAATCGTTACTCCTCTATCAAATGACATCACTAGAATGAAACTGAGATTGTAAGACTTTAAAGGGGAATGAGAGTGTAGTACTCGAGCATACTACTCAAAAGGAAGAGGTTGCCATACTACTCAAAAGGAACGAATGGTAATGTCAAAAGAGGTCTACCTCGGATGTCAAAGGGTTGGGAGATTCCCACTTGTATTCTATACGATCTTTTGCTTGACAAAGAACGACTTCAAGTGTCTCAATTGGTAGACACAGGTGCCGATCAACACCAACAACTGGATCACCGACCACTTCACCACCCGGGCATTGGTCAGCTCCGATTGGTCCCGGAACACCGCCTCGCGGATCCGCAAGTTTTCCTGTTCGTTATGGATTTCCGTCAACTGTTGGTTGAGCTGCTTGATCCGAGACGTCAAGTCGTCGACCTTCTTGGTCCCCTTGGAGTCGACAAAGTCGTGGGCCGACCCTTGCGCCAAGTCAAAGTATACCCGGTGTCTCTTGTTGTTGGTACCATCGATGTATTCGGGAGTGAGACAGATGCGGTGTTCGCCTTGATCCTGAGTGGTAAAGGTGAATTCACCCGAAGCCGACAGCTTCTGGTCCAACACCCGATGGTCGTTGTCGAAGGTCTCGTCGATGGTGACCTTAACCTTCAAGTTGGGGTTGCCGAGGTAATCGTCGCGTCCTTCGGCCTTTTCCTGGGCCTCAATGCGTCCCACAAGAAGGGTATCGACGCGGAGATCTTCGTAGAAGCACCGGGACTCCCCGGTGTTCAAGTAGAAGTGGAGAGCCAGCGCCAAATGGACAAACACGAGGGTCAATAACCAATTCATTTAGGGTGAAAAGTTTACGCGTGGCCAGTTGTGGACGAAGAAAAAACCTCGCGTGCGTACTCTCGACACTTGCGACGTGTCCGATACTTCCGCTAGTCGGGAGTGTCGGGAGTAACGAACGTGTCGGAAACAACATGTGCTAAACCACCATCTAATCACATCAATGAGAAGATAATTGACGAATCAATGTCAATCGCCATTTTGGTGGGTCATTGTTAATGTCGACTTCTCGGTTGTCATCTCGGCACTCATCTAAGGGGTATATAATTAACAATGCGAAATCCAAAGTCATTTACAATACAAACACGCTACATCAACCACAATGACAATTGTTTAGGGTTTACTATGATTAATTAATTCTATCGTACTCTATTACAGTGTTATCAGTCGTGGTTAATTGTCCTTGCTCAATTACCTCGTCTTTCTCTTCTCGTGGTAAGCCGCACCGTCGCACCGTTGATTAAAAATTTTCATCATAGGTCTCCACCATTAAGCACCATGAGCTCGAGTAACTGCCGATTTTATGAGAACAAGTACCCCGAAGTCGACGAAGTGGTGATGGTGAACGTCCAGGAAATCGCCGAGATGGGGGCGTACGTCAAGTTGTTGGAGTACGACAACATCGAGGGGATGGTGTTGTTGTCGGAATTGCTGAGAAGACGGATCCGGTCGATCCAGAAATTGATCCGGGTGGGGAAGAACGAAGTGGCGGTGGTGTTGCGGGTCGACAAGGAAAAAGGGTACATCGATTTGTCCAAGCGGCGGGTGTCTCAAGAGGACATCGTCAAGTGCGATGAGCGCTACAATAAGCTGAAGGCGGTCCACCTGATCTTGCGCCACTGTGCCGAGAAGTTTGGCTTGCCCCTCGAGGAGTTGTACCAGACGATCGGCTGGCCGTTGAACCGCAAGTACGGCCATGCCTACGACGCGTTCAAGTTGCTGATCACCGAGCCCCAGATCTTTAGCGACATCCAAGCGCCGTCGGAAGACGTCCTCAACGAGCTCAAGTTGTACATTCTGCGCCGGTTGACGCCCCAAGCCATCAAGGTGAGGGCCGACGTCGAAGTGCTGTGCTTTTCGTACGAAGGGATCGACGCCATCAAGCGGGCGCTCAAGGCGGCGGAATCGGTGTCGACGGAGACGATGCAAGTGAAGGCGAAGCTTCTGGCGGCGCCGCTTTACGTCATCTCCGTCCAGGCGTTGGACAAGAACCAAGGGGTGGCGTTGTTGGAAAAGGCGATCGCCGCCGTCACCGACACCATCACCGCCGCCGGCGGGGAAGTGAAGGTGATCATGGAGCCTAAGGCGGTCACTGCCAACGAAGACGCCCAATTGCAGGCGTTGTTGGAGCAAAAGGCCGAGGACGACAAGTCCGATGACGAATCTGACGAAGAATAATCACAACGGGTATTTAGTGTATATTAGTCGGGTCCTCCGGTTGGCGAGGACCCATTATCCAAATGCATAGGTTAAAACGGCTGCAGCTGTCGTAATAGCAACTGTTTCTGGTTGATACGGTCGATGACGTAGGGAGGAAGGTGAGGGAGGAGCTCGGGAGCCAACCGGAGCTCCGTCACCAGCTCGGGAAGAAGAAAGTGATCAAACGTAAGCTGAGGGTTGCCAGCAAGGTCCAAGAGCTTGAATTGAGGTAACCGAGTGCCTCGTAACGTGTGGAGTCCATTGTAGCACACCAGAAACAGCACGAGCCCCGGAGGAAGATCCACCAGATCAAGCTGGTTAATGGCATGATACCCTAATCGAAGCACCCGGAGGTTGTGGGGGAGCATCACGTCTTTGATCAGAGTAAGCTGGCGTTTGGCAAACTCATCGTCAATGACAAGAAGGTCAGGATCCATCTCCATGTCGAGCACTTCGAGCGATGCTGGGAAGTGGACGTTTTTGAGGGTAGTAATAAGGTTATTACCGAGGTAAAGCTCACGAAGATTGGGAGGAAACAGCACTTTGTTGAGGGTTTTGATGGCGTTATTGTTCAAGTAGAGCACTTTGAGGGTCAGCGGTAGTCGTAGCGGGTTGATCGAAGTGATATTGTTATCACAAAGACAAAGCTGAGTGAGCATGGGAGGGAGTTTTAGACCCCGAGTCGATGTCATCAGGGCCTGAAGGTTGAGATTAATCACCGAGTCGGGGAACCGGATTCCTGCCATTGACTCATTGGGGATGTTGGACACATCAAGGTACCGAAGTCCTTCGGGGAACCTTACTCCCTTAAGCAGATCGATGGGGTTAAACGAAAGATTGAGCAGGACGAGAGTGGCAGGGAAATTGACCCCTTTAAGCGTGTCGATGCGGTTTTGCAGCACGTCCAAGTGTTCGAGAAATGGAGGAAACGTCACGTAGCTGAGAAAGTAGATCTTGTTGTCCAGCAACTCCAATCTACGGAGGGTCAGGGGGAACAGCACCTCGTCGATGGCGTGTAACGCATTTTGCAGCGCAATGAGCACTCGGAGGCGAGGGATATGGAACCCTCCCAACGTCTCGAGGGCGTAGCCTCCACCAATATTGAGTACTTCCATTGTATCAGCCAACGAGATCAGAGTGGGAAGGAACCGGAAACTCGACACTCCGTAGTCCAAGATCTTGAGGTGACGCCATCTAACCACATCGTCACAAATTTCTTGGGCAAGGTTATCGATTTCCTGGGGGTCGGTGATGGCCACCGTGGTCTCAATGTCGTATTTCTGGATGATCAGAACGTGTCGGACTTTGCTCTCTCCCACGTAGCGTTCGACAGCATCCATGAACTCGGTATATACCTGCTTTTCCTCGGGAGTGTAGTCGATCCACTTATGGTGAGGCAGCCAGTGAAGATGGTAAGTAACTTCGCCAATGCGATCAAGCACCGGAGGTTCTCGACTAAGCCAGCTAATAAGGGCTCTCATCAGCTCGGTAAACAGACTATCGACGTATTCAAGGCAAAACAGAAGCGAGGTGTCGCTCTCGGCTTCGGTGAGCGAGTTGACATTGGCTACGTCGACGATGTCGACGTGTTCCTTGGCCTGGAGGTCGGAAAGAAACATGATCAGATGGAAGTACTTGAGGGGCCCGAACTCGACCACGATCCGGCGGTGGCGTTTGCCGGGAGCCACTGGGTATGTCATCATTGGGTTCGGAGGACGCGATGACCTGCAGGAAATAGGTGATGGGGCTAATGGTGATAGAGCCATTGGCACCGTACAATGAGACTTAATGGAGAAGGAAATATTGTTTGGGAGTGGTAATTAGCCGAGGGGAATATTGAGGGTGATGGTGTTGAATTTGGTTGAGTTTTGCATGAGTTTGTCTTGAGTAATGGTGCGAGCAAAACCACCAAGTGTTGTCACTGATAAAACAGCTTTGTCAAACAAATAAAGTCTTGGGGTTACATCTAGTAATTGAAGCACTTCTGTGATGGGTTTTAGGTTTCGTTTTGATGGTTTTCACGCTTCCTTGTGATGATATTCAAGCTCTGTTATGATGGTGAGATATCGTACAAATTAACAATGGAAAGTTTTCAAACCTGAAATAGTAATTACCGGGACAAAGTAAACGATTGTTGTGATGATGAAGTGGATAATGTAAGTTTAGAACAGTCGAGTGACTGTGTCCATAACCTATTCGGTTGAGGTTAGCGATGGCTGGGGAACGTCCCCACTCGCGATCCAACAATGGACCCCACCCTGGTGGGGACGTTCCCCACTCCATGAGGAGAACTAAACAATTGGGGGAAAGGGTGGAGTCGGAGGCATCGGGAAAACGGAACCGGGGGCCTAGTTTTTCTTAGCCTTCGTATCTGACTACGAAACCGTCACCTTCGTTTATAAAGTGGAAAACTGGGATTTTGTTATTTCGTGCCCATGGTATCAGGATAAATGTGCTCAATACCTTATTTTACGTGGTTTGGAAGTGTGGTAGCTAACTCCGTAGTACGGTGGAAGCACTTACGTCGATTAAAGTCGGGTTTGCTTAAGTCAGATTAAAGTCGGGTTTCCTTAAGTCAGATGAAGTCGGGTTTACGAGCAGCAAGCGGAGTCACTACCAGTATATAGACTGAACCTATTCGAAAGTACCAAGCATACTCGTGTCCATGGTGATGAGGAAAATTTTTCGGTTGGTGACTGTGGTCGTACCCCTGTGGTTGTAGGGTAATACGTGGTTGTCCTGGATCCGTGGAAGTGATCCTCCACAGTTCCGTTAACCCTAGCACTGCAGGTGCCACACCGTCAACGTCTTGAGTAATCTACCACGGTTATTGCGATGGGGGCACAATGGTGACATTGGCGCATACGAAGGTTACTGCAGTCTCAATTGAAACTCAGGCTATGGATCAGTACTCAGAAGAGGCTTTATCGTCCTTAGGTGTCCGTACAGGTCTGTATAAATCTTCATCAACGTACTGATAAAGAAAACACTATCTTGTCTATGAAAAACTTTTATACCCCATCGGTGCGATGGGCCCTGCACATAGTTTTCCTATGGGCGGGTAAATGACGATGAGGGTTAACTCGTGGGATTAATCGAATTAAACCCTAATGTCAATTTTGTTGGGCTCAAATGGTTGGTCGTTAGCTCGGTACCATGGTAAAAATTACATTAAATCAATTGGTTTACGGTGACGTCATTGGCTCCCCCCTTTGACCAGCGGAGACTACAAGTCTTTTTTTGGTTTTTGTGTCAGTTTATGATAACACCGCCCAGATCTCGAAGTAGGGACTTGGCAACCTTATGCAAACTGTGGTGCCATTGTTATTGAAGTCCCCTCCCTATAGGTACCACAATCACGTTGGTATATGATCGTATGATGTGACTAAGTTGGACCGGAAAATTGGAACTGACTCACCGGAATCCCGTAACTATGTCGGGAGTGTCAAAACGACATACTCTATCAGTTTACGGAGGTCGTGGCGATGACGTTTGCCGATTCCCCACTTGCCCCACTACCACTAAGATATTTCCCCGGCTATCGCACAATTTTCAATCCGTGCCGGAAAGGATGTCGGGTTGCGTGCCCTGGTCCCGAAAAGGACAGGACCGCGAGAGACATCGAACGGGAACTCCGAACCCTTTGGAGGAGATAGCGCCAGTGAAGCTACGGTTAAACGAAAGAAACGGACTAAACTCCACTGTTGTGAAACTGGTTTTACCGAGGTGGTATGAGACCTCGAGGTTTGTGTTGTGTGGCTCTAGGTCTATTGTCATTATCACTTTTTTCTTATGCATGAGTTATACGCCTTCGCTTGCTGCAAAAAGATGGGGATTCTGCAACCCCACAAAGTGCCCACCGATTTGGAATTATTCAACCGGCTTAGCCTCGTGGTCCACTATATAATGTACGTCATTTCCACGCTGAGTGGTTCATCATGAGCGATTCTAGCGACAAGGTCGACCTGTCGAGTGTCAACTCGATCCCGGTGCTGAAGGTGGAAGTGTGTGGTGATTCTGGAGAATACGTGATTATTGGTGGAAAGAAGTACCATCGTGAAGATCTCAATCAAGCCTTTGGTGGTACGTTCCAGGTCGAACATTACGCTCCTCGTCCTAAGCACGAGTTTGCTAATCCGTCTCCGCTTGGATTGGCAGCTTTTGGGATCTCGACGTTTGTCCTTGGTCTCTACTATGCTGGAGCCAAAAGCATTCAAGTTCCTGCCGTCATCACCGGGATGGCAGCATTTTTCGCCTCGCTGGGGTTGTTTTTGGCCGGAGTGTGGGAAATGGTATTGGGTAACACGTTTGCTGCCACCACGTTCTGCTCGTTTGGAGCGTTTTGGTGGGCGTTCATGACGATTCTGGTGCCTGCTTTTGGTATCGGAGCCGCCTATAAGGGTGAAGAGGAGCAATTGGAAAATGCCATTGGGTTTTTCTTATTGGGATGGGTGCTCTTCATCTTTATCCTCGTGTTGTGCACCCTCAAGTCGACGTGGGTGTTTTTTGGTACGTTCTTCCTCCTTTGGATTACGTTTATTCTTCTCTCGGCGGCAGAAATGTCAGGAAACCACAGTGTACACGTGGCTGGGGGTATCTTTGGTATCATTACAGCGTTATTCCTGTTGTACTTGTGCTTCGCTGGTATCGCTAATGAGGGTAATTCGTATATCGTGCCCCATGCCTTCCCGATGCCGGTTCCCAAAAAGAACCGGTTCGTCACCATTTAATGGTGATTAACGTTTTTCAATTCTTCCTTACAGACCTAATTTTCGCTTGATTTTTTTTATCTTTTATATTTTTGGCATCAATAATACATAATGCAATGTACCTGGTAACCTGCATACAACCAAGCGAGCTTATATAACCAAGCGATATATTCTGTCACACGTGCATTAATTAATTAAACCAGTTAACTTAAAATGATGCCATAACAAAACCGAAAAGAATAAAGAAAAATCAACTTGAACCACTATTACCTAATAATGCTTCTCCTTCATCAAGTGCAACAAGTGCGGGTCCGCTTCTCTTGGAGTCTTTCCAGCAATGGGGATCAACATAGGGTCGGGGACAAAATAGGCAGTCGAAGGATACGCTAACGCAGCGTACATGACTCCAAACCCGGTGACCCCAGTGATGATACTAAACACTCCCCCAACAACGTTGTAGGTTTGGTTTCCCGTGAAACTGGCCACGGCGAGGAAAATAAACGCAAACATGATCAGACCAAAGAGGAACAAGTAGGCAAAGGACGCCTTGAGCACAAGCGTCAAGTTCATGAACGAGTACATGGCCCAGGCCACCAAGAAAAACCCCTTGGCACTGGGAAGCTGAGTAGGGTCCTGTGCCATATAGGCGGCGACAATACCGAGGGACGGAGTATAGAGGGCCCCATACGACAACCAGAACGCTCCGTAGCTGACCAATGACAGAGCAACAAGCGGGAGGCCTCCAGCGGCGTACTCCCAGATCCCAGCAATAAAAAGCCCCAAGCCGCCACTAAAGTACGCCACCAGCATCATCAATTGGTGTTGTTCAACGCCCAAAGCATGACAGTTGAATAAACCAGAGATGAAGGCGGTTATCCCAAACGCGCCCATGCCAAACGCAACCGCCCCATTTCCAAATCTTGGAGGCAAAGGCTTTGGTACGTCGTCTTTGTATACGTCAGTCAACATCTGTTGAACCTCATGGCGATAGTACTTCCGATTACCCAAGTAAACAAAGTCCTGGTCAGAGGTAACCCTCGACACTTGAGGTTGAAGCCGAGAGGCATCCTTCGACAGTCCTTCGGGTGACGAGTACAGATCCATAATTGATTGCTACGAAGGGGTCTTCCGAGGAGCCATATATAGCATTCATTGTGCTATACCTTCCTCATTTTCAACCCTTGCTGAGAACCCTTGCTCGAAAAATAAAGTTTGTGAAATGGATACCTTATGGTGTGGTGTTGCAAGCAGTTGAAGTCCACAGTCATACTGGTATGTCAGATAAATTCGAGGGATAATCCGTCAATAGTACCCTTGATAATCATCCTTTGGCTCGTCGAGTAAGTTCCATGATGTAGTGAGCTCACTTTTTAGCTATGGCTTGCAGTTTCCTATATGGATATTCCTTCGGAGGTTCCTTGGCATTACGGCGCAGTTGCCAATAGTGAGAGTGATGGGTGTGGAAGATGCATTAATCACACAAGGCGGAGAAGCATTGCTTTTGACTCTTCGCAATGATCCAATCAATCCAGCACGAGTGCTTGACACATTGCTCATTGTAGTGATTACCATGCACTAAATCGACTAATCATCATCTTTATCACTTTGATTCTTCTCTAATCGTTCCCAATTCTGCCTTCATGTCGTTTAAACTTTCCACGAGCCAATCAATATCAGCAAAGTCCGGGCGAAAAAGCTCCAGTTTTTGGGCGCCAGTCAATGCTTCCAGACCCCCTTGTTCATCAACCAAGTAGAATAATAGGAACTCAATCACCTTGTAGTTTAAATTCTGTTGGTCTTGTCTATCAAGATCAAATCTCCTGATGAGGGCTCGACACCCATCAACGGTCTCAAACATGCGGAAGTTAGAAAGGTCATTGATCAAAATATGGATGAGTGTAGTGATTGTTGACTTCGCCACCTCCATATCTTCATGACCCAAATATTTGACGATAGCCGCCATATTGCGTTGACGATGGAATACAACACGCAGAGCAGGATGAACCAATAAAAGCCCCTGAAGAACACGATTGGCTACCAATACCTGCTTGGCATTCCATTCATCATTTCGATACACGTCCACTAAAGCGTTTGTCAAGTTGGTTCTGAAGTCATCTTGGAGATCAAGGAAGATCTGGAGCTCGGGAGTAGTATATCTGCTGACATGAAGCTTTTCAATTGAAGGTAGTAGCTTTGCAAGCATATCATCGATCTTTGTTATCGTGGATGCATCTCTGTCTAGCTTTTCCAAGAGCTGGAGTATTTGACCGTCCATAGAGGGCTTGTTGTCATTGCGAACTAACTCGTTGCGAGTTTTATTATATGCAGGGGTTCAATCCTAACGCCGGTGATGGACCGAGTGATGAAAGACGTCGTCAACAAAGCTGTTTCTGATCTGGCTTTTGAATGGAAACAAATATTACAGTGTAGGAATTCAGAAAGAGGCGAAGTTCCTCTTTTGATAGCAAGAAACATGTTTTCTCGCGGAGTATTTCACAATTTTGAGGTATAGCACGAGGGAGAAGCATTCAAAGAAGAGCATTGACACCAAATCCACAATGTATCATCCGCTATAGTTGAAAGTAAGGCACTTAAAAATTGTGGCGAATTTTGTGATTTTTTGTCAGTCAAAGAGCATGTCATTTGCATTTGAAAGCACCATTAAACTAGCAATATAGGCGAAATGAACGCCCTTGTAAGTTTAACTCAGCACCATTATTGAAAACTTTTGCGTTTCAGGTTTATGAAGCCTTCGTTTCCTTTTTTTCTTCGATTATGAATCTTCTTGCTGGAACATGGAGGACGTTTGATTTATAACATCACCAAGAATCTTCTGAAGCAATGATCTTCTCATGATTTTGACACTGAAACATTACCACAGCTTGTTAATGAGACTCACGTCTTCAAAACAATTTTGTCGTCCAGCGTTTGTCATAGAACACTTATTGGATTCGCAATGTAAAAGGACCACCGACATGATCAGGAAATGCTGGAAAAATTCTGAGTACCATATAATTCATGGCTTCGATGAGTTTCTGATTGAATGGTTTAGCGTAACTGTTGAATTTTGCGTGGGAAGATGTGAATAGACTCACTCATGTCTGAGTCCCAAAACATTTCAAAGACTTGATAAATGGAAAACAAGGAAAAACCAACATATTAAGTATGCGCATTTCATTAAGAGATTCAAGAGGTTTGTTGCAATTCTGATATTAGCTGGTTTACCACAAACAGTTCGGTGATTATCATGGATATATAAGCATGAAACACGATATGGCTTAAAGAACTCTCTCTTTCAAACAATAAACTAATTGGTTTTCAAACATAAGTGTCTTTGTTGGTTTTCTTTACTTATTGAGCTTTCTACGTACCAAAACAACGATTTTAGCGTACTTCATCAAGCATGAATAATGCACTTTTTGGCAGTAGACAATTATATGACATCTGATTTGCCAGGGAAATATAGTCTTCATTTGGCTATTTAATTGGTGACACCTTGAGCCGTAATCCTCGTCGATTGAGGAGGTGAAAGAGGGATCACTCGCCCGCCTATGACGCATGCACCCATATGCACGCGCCAATAACAGGTTTCGGTGATAGGCTCGGTCCATAGTAAACAATGCAGCCCCACATTTTTCACCACGCTTCCCACCGACTCAATCTCCGTAGGAGACTTTACATGGCATAGCGGAAACTAGGACTAATGTGACACTTTGCCAGACCCCACATATGACGTTGTCTTAAGTCCGATTGCGCGATCACGATCGCCCCATCCAAATTGCGTACAGAGCGTCCTAAGTCCCCCTATCGCTTAGACCGTTACTTTTTATCGACCGTTCGGTTAAATCCGAGCTTACTTTTGCCATTAAGCTTGCTGGATTTCAAGATAAGGCAAATACACATAGCAACTAGCATCCTAAGTCTGACAATACTGGGGTGATTGCTAGGGGTTCTGTAAAGATGAAGCGGAATTAAGCGCATCGGCGCGACTTTCCGTTGTCCCTCATAGTGTAGACACGCAATGTCTACATCAGGTAAATGTGCGCTAACGCCGAGCCAGCTAATCTTAAAAAAATAAGTGGCAAACACCAGCAGGACGCACAGAGTACCCACATGATGTGATTTCGAAGAAAAAAGTGTCGGAATTCTTAATGACAGGAATGTATCCCTAAATCCCCTTCAAAGGGTTCATAAAATGGCGATTACTCGTCGATGCCCGCTCAACCCTTCACAAATAGGCTTCCCCGGCCTTAACGCAGGGGCTCGCTACCCCTCTCGTTCGGCGTAAAGCCGCACCGTCTGGGAAACCCCAAAACTCTGTCACCGCAGAGGCGGAGGTGCCTCCAGCGGGGTGAGGCAATCGTGACCCCCGGGCTTTTGTTCCGTTGCTGCTTTTTCCAGTCCGGGTTCCATGGTGTCATCTTTCCCACGAAACTCAGCAAATTACCGTAGTGATGACAACTAACCCAAAAAAAATGGTTGAGTAAATGATGATGTTGACGAGCATTTTTTTCCCCAGGTTTTGATTAACTCCGGCTGGCTAGAAACGTCGGCTCCAACAAAGTTTTACCCGTATATATGTGTCAGTGCTGCATAACCAGGAAGTTCGGCTCAAAGCGACTATGGACTTAAGCCATCAATCAATACGACACTCCCCACCACCGGCAAATATATATAAAAACCAAACCCAGGTTCTGATATTTTTCACTTCATTAGATGTCTCTGTCTTCGGATTCGATCATCAAGGAGACCACGGGAACCTACTCCCTCGACCAACCAGTGTCCCGGGTGGAGTTATGTGGTGCCTCTAACGAATTTGTCATGTTGGGAGGCAGAAAGTACCACCGTGAAGACTTGACGAGAGCATTTGCTGGTACTTTCCAAGTCGAGCGCTACCTGACTGGTCCTACGCATTCGTTCGCTAACCCTGCTCCCGTTGGGCTTGCGGGCTTCGGTTTAACTACTGTGGTCTTAGGTCTTTACATTGCCGGTGCTAAGCATGTCGTTGTCAACCAAATGATTGTTGGGTGCTGTATGTTTGCTGGTGGTGTCCTCTTGTTTTTGCTGGGGACCTGGGAGTTGGTTATGGGTAACACTTTTGGTGGTACTGCCTTTGTATCTTATGGTACCTTCTGGTTCTCGTTTGGTGCCATTACCATTCCGGGATTTGGAATTGCTCAAGGATATGGCGACGATGCTAACCAACTCAATCAAGCAATCGGCCATTGGCTTCTTGGTTGGGTGATCTTTACTTTGATCTGTTGGTCGTTCACCCTTAAGGCTACCTGGGCTTTCTTCATCACGTTTACATTATTAGAAGCGACCTTTGTGGTGTTGATGGCAGGCTACTACAGTGGCCTGGCCAAGGTATTGCAAGCTGGTGGCATTTTGGCAGTTATCACGGGGCTTTTGGGATGGTTCTGTGGTTACGCCGGTATCGCCAATCGTGGAAACACTTACTCTTTCTTCATTCCTCCTTCCTTGCCGATGCCTTTGATCGGTAAGAAGTCCTGAAGGGCTGGACCCACTCGACCTAATTTATATTTGTTTTTTTATGATAGTTTTCAATACAGGGCAAAATACATTGAAGAAAAACTTTAGAAGTCCTGGGAATTTACCTGACCTGGTTGTACCGAAACTGTGGCATTTAAAGTTCGGTTGATATGTACTCCAAATGTGTGGTCATCCGATATAGTAAAGAGCTTGCGATTTTGTACGGTCCAGGTCATCTTGAGACATAGTCACATAAGATGTCAAAGCCACGTTTGCGTGACCTAAATAAGCCTACACTGATCTCGTTACAGTCTAACTCCTTTGAAATTCAAATGAAATATGTTGATGATGTGCTTGATACCTTACGCTATGTCTGAGATATTTTCGGCTTCGCGGGGAGGATCGGCACACAAAGTTGCACGACACGTCACCTTCTAGTTTAGATGCCATAATCTAAGTTTACGCCCTAATAAGCCTCGCTTAAATCGATATGGTTGTCTTGTCAAAGCTATCGACGTGTTGCTAACTTGATACCATGATACTCCTACTCTCGTTTGGTGTCCCATTAGATAGCATCATTTTTTTTTCTCTCATACGGCAATTGTCGCGGATAAATGACTCCCTCTAACCTTAATCATGAGAATCCGATAGAAAAAGTCTATTGTTGTACGTTTAAAGTCACAAATGTCGGCTCAATTTTCGGTTAATGTTGGTTTTTGCAAAAATTCGTAAGATGCATCTATGTCGTTCTCTGCTTAATGCCGGTTTTGTGTCACAAAAGTGCGACATTTTAATAATTCCGTGATGACGTGAAATGTAGCCGACTCATCCAGTCAAGTTGAGTTGACGTCATGAGGAATCTCACGGTGATGACTACGTCATCATCGAGGTGGTATCGATGAAGCGTCTTCATATGAGGTCACACTTTACGCCTCTTTTCGCTCAGCCTCAATGATCAAATTTCATTTTTGTGTAGATTAGCCCGCGATGCTTGCCGCACGGAAACAACTCCGCGGGTAGCTACGCTCACAACCTCTATGGAGGCTTCTGGATAAACTAAGTCATACCTATTGTAAGAGATGAGGTGTGGATTAACCACTGAGACACACAAGGTCACTTTTACGATAGCCTTTTCGTAGATGATCTATTTACATCAGCTCACGGAGGTTTTACTTACCATTTTGAGTTATAAGCACTCATTCTAATACAGCGCGATGTAGTGAGGAATTCGATGTCGGTACCGTTTGCATTTGGTCCGTTCTCATGCATAGGTTGTGTCTGAAATTTGCGCTTCCTCACATCGCTTCGAACTATAGACCAGATTGATAGTTCTATCACCGATTTTGTGTAACTGTATTTCCCAATGCGATCGGTTCACGTTATTTTTTGCGGCATTATATGTGCACTTCCAGCTTCCACTGGATATTCGGAAAACCTTATAGACCTATTCATGACATTGAGAAGAGTATAAATATAATGAGTCACCCACATAGGTTATCACTCAGTAGTGGTGCAGTTTAAGCAGTCACTGCTGAGTACCTAATCATGCTAGTCGTGATTGGGGGGTGCCTGATAAGCACCTAATCTTCGGTTCACCTCAAGCTTCAACGGGAGGTATTTCAACTTTATTGACTTTGACTTTGACTTTAACTTTTGCTTTACATCTTTTTATCTATTTTTTGTTTGTGGACAACAACGATACACACTATATGTGAATAAAGGATCATATAAGACATATTCGAGTAGGATACGCTACCAATAAAACCCAGGGTTCATTCATTGTGCAGCTCAGCATGCTTTTAATCAATATATCATTTCACGAAAATAAGCTGTTGATAGTGCACCACTCTTTAAGATGAAGGGACATTGTATCTGTCTGTTCAAGGGACTAAGAGGTTGTGACAGCTTTGATGGCTCAAATGCGAAACACCTCTATGTGTGCTGCTTTATCTGAAATGCCAATGTGTAAAATGTAAGTTAACAGCGTGACAAATGTCTCGGTGGTAATATGATTCCAACCACCGCGATGTTGATGTCATGAATATTCTCCGGTTCTTTCCTTTTCCCAAAGCTCTGCCATTCCCTCTGCTCCACAATACCATCACAGTACTATGCGATGCTCTGCGAGATGTCGACTTTGATTAGACTTTCGTTAATTCCGACAATTTCTTTGGCTTCCCCTTCTCTGCATCTGTAACAAAATAAAGTAATACGGTAGCGAAATCAGACAAAAATGCAAGTTATTGTTCGAGACCCTTCGTATACCACTTTGCGTATGCGACATTTGCGCTCTACAAGCAAATAACTAACGCTATATCTGGATTTGCACTTAAACTTAACCTTCATGTGCTTATAGTGGTCACTTAGAATACGATGGAAGGTGTTTTCTTGAATATTTTCGCCGTTTTAGCCCAAAAGGCGTCTATATCCCTAATGGTTTCATTCGGTATTGTACTTTGAGTGAAAAATAGCCTTTATGGCCAAGTGGTAAGGCACCTCACTAGTAATGAGGAGATCGTCAGTTCGAATCTGGCTGAAGGCATCGTTTTTGCCGTTATATCCATGAATCGCTTCGATTCTGATATATTTTTACCATTATTTCCAGTCTGGTATCATTCCACAGCGTCGATCGATTTTTTCGAATAGCTATCAAACAAAAACTTAGTATGCGACATAATTCAGAAAAATCTGTTTACAAAAGGCCACATATATTGAAGTATTATTGAAACCATGCCCATTGTTATCAATAGTGAGAATTCCAACTTAGACACATATAAGCTTGCCGCAAAATCGTTTTTGGACCATATGTTAGTAAGGATGAGTTTTGTATTGAAGAAGACGAAACAATAAGCTCTACAGATCATAGAATACCGATGATTGGCGTGACTGATGGGTTCTAGCTGGGAAAAAAGAGACAGCTTGCATCAAAGGGGAATCGAACCCCTGGCTCCACCTTGGGAAAGTGAAATGTTACCACTACACCATTGATGCTCTGTTGTATAAAATCCACAGCTGGCCATGGTCACGTGTGGTCCCTCACTGAATTGGGTATGGACGGTTAGCTGGTGACTAACAGCTCGGCGTAGGAGCGTGCCCTACGTGAGCTCAAGGTCCCGGGCGCCGGACATGCTCAGTCCAT